>CATIWQ010549047.1:0-12195 GCA_949673415.1 Euphorbia schlechtendalii | reverse complement strand
AAGATTCGTGGTTAGCATGGAACATTTGTACGATGCATGATGAATCAAAAAGTGATAAACACATAGCACATAATATCCAACTTCCAACCATACAACTCCCACACATAGGGTTTTTGGCTAGTCTCTATCCTAGGTTTGGTTCATCTTAGTACTGTGAAGATACTAAGGAGCGCACCTACAAGAAAATATAATGCATGGTCGTTTGTTGGGTAACATCCTAGGGAAAATGCCTATGGTTTATTTACATGAGGTTTGCAAATGGGTTACTGATGTAGAAGGTTCTTGTTGTACTAAAATCACTCCAAGCCTCTCCCCAAATGGTATCTAATGAGGGAGGTACATGCGATATGGCAACAAGTGCTCCACCCGCTCAAGTACTATATTTTCTCAAGGAGGTAGATTAGTATAAGAGAAGGCTTTGCGGTAATAGGGGTACCTTAGACTAATGGGCTAATGCATTCTATTACGATGCGAAATTTATGAATATGTCATAATTAAGAGGAAAAGGAATAATGTGATCAATAATTTTCGGCACTTATCTGAAATATAAAATCTTTGAAAAACAAGTTTTTAGACTAAATCCCTAGCGAAGTCGCCACTATGAGGGAACGACATGGAGAGGTGGGTCGAGAGTGCGCAAAAATGATAGGCGCGGTCCACCTGGGTGTTTAAAAAGGTACCGGGTCGGGGACCCAAAAAAGATTTGGTAGAGAAAGTGAAAACATTTTAGATCGGTTAAACCCGAACCGCCATCTGTTAGTGTGGAGTGGCCACCTGGATTAGCTCTTTCCAGGAATTAGAGTCCTGTAAGGCTTAACGTCCGGGGGATGGCCCACAAAGACAAAGAGATTTGGGTTCAAGATAAGTTTCATATTTCTCATTGAATCACATTACATTACATCTATAGAAAAACTTATTTTCTTAATTGTGCATATTCGCACTTAGGTGGTTTTTGAGTTATTTTGCATGATTCATGTATATTTGAAAGCAATAAATCCATCCAAAAAGCAGTAAATAAATGCAGAAAGTAAATGCGGAATAGTAAAGATTAAAAATTACAAAACCTCGGGGGATGCAACCGCAACCCTAATCTATTAATTACATTTCCCAAAAAATGAAATTGCGATACCCGAAGGAAAAATAAAACCCTAAACATACATCTAATCCCAATCTACCTGCATCCACAAAGGTTAATATAGGGGATATAATCATATTGCACATATGCTCGATTTTGAATTTAGCAAGGCCCTATGGCCTATATAAAAAAATCGATCCCAATAATAAGTTTGTTATTTAAATAAAAAGGTTCGTTTTATTAACATATTGGTTGCTCATTTTAATTAATGAAATTGCTCACATGGTAAAATGGTGAGGACTGTTATCTGGGAATATGTTTTATTCCCTTATACATCTCCTTTAATAAAGAAATATAGATGAAGAAGAATTACATCATTGGGATAAAATAATATACTGAAAATCCTAGGTCCATAAATGACGATAGAAGAAGAAATAAAGCACTAAAAGCATGGAATTAGCAATTCTAGGAACTCAGAGGCTTACCCTTACGGAATGAATCCACTTCGAAAATATCCGATCGACCTTAGGAAGTCCTCCTCGTCTTTTGGTTTTGGTAAAAAAGTTATAGTGAAGTCTGAAAAATAGTTTTCTAGTTCTCGGAATTTGATGCAGTTCTCAAAGCTAATTTTTTTGTCTAAAAATTTTCGGTCCCGTTTATCAAAAAATTCCTAACTATTTATAGGAAAAATCTCGGAAATCCAAAAAAGGCAGGTAATTTTGGCGAGGAGGCTCACTAGAAAGAGTTTGGTGAGGCTCCTCGCCCTAGCGAGCCTCGCCAGAGATTTCTAGTGAGGAGCCTTGCCAACGCTACTGGCGATGCAGGCTCTGGATTCGATTTTCACGGTGTTTTCACATTTTTTTGTGTGTATTTTCATATATTTTTAAAAAATTAATTAATTTTATCCGAAACGGCCTTTTGAATTCAGAGATGAGGAATGTTCCCATTCGGAGACATCTAGATACTCAAAAATTGAGTGATTTAGGGAAAAAATCATGAAAAGCCATCATCATTGAATGCGCGAGCTGGTACGAAATCCCATGCTCACATTACCCTTTCTTCTTCTCCTGTAAATCCTTCAAACCCTTCTCTCGTAAATTCTTCCCCTTCTAATTCTAATACTGTACATTCCCTAATTCATATTTCTTCACCTATTAATACCCAAGATTCTTTTCCTTCACCTCCACCATCTCCTATACATTCTCAACAAACAAACATTTCTTCAAGAGCTATTATACCTTCTATTCCACTCAAACAAAAATTTTCAACTATACATGTTTCTAAACCCACCTCTTCTTCAAACCCATCCTCAACCCCCTTAAACCCTCTTGTTAGGGAAGTTCCTAACGATGAGAACTTAGCTCAGCAGGAAAAAGAAAATGGTTAGAACGCTGAGGCAAATTTTACAACCAATGATGCACCTGAACCCAGAAGCAAGCTAGCAATGGCTGATACATCTTTCCTGGCACAGATTCATGAATTAGCTATAAAGTTATTTCCTACGCTCAGGACTGATGTTGTGTTAGATGGAGTAGTAGGAAAAATTCTACTTGCTCAAGAATTGACGAACTTATCATCCAGGCCTAAAGCGAATTTGCCTGAATTTGAACAGCACACAAGTGTGCTTAGAGACTCTCTATACTTCAAGGACTTTGAGAGGATCCAAGGTAGTTTGTTGGTTGTTTGAAATCATCTAGCAAAAGAGAGTGCCAAAAGCCAGGTAGATAAGATGGTCCTAATCTTGAATGGGTTAATGGACTCTACAGCCCAGCTTGGGGCATCTACTGCATCTATCCCCATGTCTACTATGATAGCAAATGCTGTTACATGAAAGATAAAGGGTAGTGTAGATGCTTCTACTGAGCAGGTGAGTCTCTTGAGTACCAATATGGCTACTCAAGTGATACAGATTCATGAGCTTTGTAAGGATCATGCCAAAATAAAGAGGCTAACCGATCACAAGATCGAGGAAGTCTTGAAGGAGGTAGCATCTACAAAGGACATGAACCACAATATAGCAAAGCTAGTGGAATCTGAGTCCCGGTTCTTGCTTATGCATGATAATAAGCAGGATGAAGTCCTCAAGCTCCTCAAGGATATCTCCAAGAAGTGGGATAAGGCCCCTGTCGTTGATCTTGATCCTCTCCACAGTAAGATGGACACCATTCAGCAAGATGTAAGTGATCACATCACGGAGAAAGTCTCTTCTTCATAGAAGTATCCAGTATCCGCTATGGGAAAGATATTTCCAAACATACTTATGCCAAGTGCGCCTCCAACGGAATCCCTTTAACCTGAGACTGGAATTTCAATCTACAAGAAGCTGAATGTCATTAAATTTAAGGTGGAAGATCTGAAAAAGAAGGTGGACACGCTGCTCAGAATGGGAGAGCTGGACGGAAAAGACATCGATTACATTTCCAAGAGTATTGAATCCTTTGGTCCTAAGCTTCTGGACATTGAGGCTTAGCTGAAGACTGCATTGATGGTAACTAACTTTCGTGGTCTTCTTCAATATTTTCAACAATTTGCCAGTTAAGGCTTTGACCAGATAGCTCATCTCTCGGCTGCCATCATCTTCTTCTCAACGAGCTAAATGACCAAGACTTCATCTCAACAAAAGGCAAGGAGTAATAGGAGCAAGAGATTTGCCCAGCGATTATCGGCCAGCAAGAGAGCTTCCAAGCTGCACTCGACACCTTTAATGTTTTTCTTGATCAAATTGTTCAAGGTCAGATAGTAAAGGGGGAGAAGGTAGATGAAGATGTGCTCCGAATGACAAATCTTAACAAGGGATCCCTTCCGAGGCATTCCCATCCAATGCATCCATCTAACAAGAACAAGATTGTAAGATCTTCCTCTTCTGCACATAAAAGATAGATTAGGCCATAATCCAATAGATGTAGAACTTGTAATAGGACTTATTGTAATCTTAGCTCAGGACATGTTTTATGTACTGACTAAGTCATTTTTTTGTTTTAAAAAAATACAAGCTTCTACCTCAAGTTAAGATCTTCTTAAATTTTTTTATGCTGAGTATTTTTCTGCTGTGCATCTAAACATGTGATATAGGAAAACATACAAGAGACCAAAACCTTTGAAGATAAGATGAAGTAAGAAGAAGTCCCAAATCAAGAAGATATCCTCTAAGTATGGGGGAGCTGACCCACTTGTAGAAGACTCACTCAGTATGGGGGAGCTTAAGCTGACTAAGGGAAGTCACTTAGCACAAGGGAGTTCTTACATCGCTTTCAGGTATTCTGTAATCTCTAAACTATTTATACAATAAACTTCTTCTACTACCTAGTTTGCTATCTGTCCAAAATGGGGGAGATTGTAGAACCCAAGTTAATCATACTTCACAGTACTGAGTAGTTTTGGAAATAGCAAGCTGATTAGGATAGTGGAATTAATTGAATACTAAGTAGACTCTTAATTAATAAAGCTAACTTGAGTTTATTCAAGGAAGAATAACTCAGTATTGTTGGATGATTAATTAAGTTATAACTTAGAGTAAGAAAAGATGAGTCTATGCGGAGTACTACATAGTTTAGAATTACGTTACTCAGCTTGTGCTGAGTCTCTGCTTTTATTTATTAAAAGAACGTTTTATTTGACACGTAGAAACGTAATGACACATGTGCTACTAACGTTGTCTATGATGGAATGGAATATTCTTTTAGTTCTTTTCGGGATAAAAGGGGCTAAAATTAAGAAAGATTCTTGTGGTCCTCACAACGTCAAAAATGTCAGTACGGCTATCAGAGATTCCTCGCTACAATCCAAATAAAAGGAATTTCTGTTATGCACCACATTTCAAGTGTCTCTGCATGATTCTGTCAACGTCAGCAAGGCCATCCAACGGGAAGACTCCATGTTGTAATATAGCATGCCTCTCTCAGATCCAGATTGCTTAAAGATAAACGAGAATTTATCAATGAAATTTTATCGCGCCTCAACGTTCAAATTCCTATCTCTAAAACATCCTGGAATCTATCTAATAAATTTTGCAAAGGCTACTTCTCAGAGCTTCAAAGTATAAATAGAAGACTGGAGCAGACATTCAAACTTGGTGAATCACCTCGAATTTCTTAAGTGCTAAAACGCCGCGCAAATTACTCTAGCTTCCAAAGAAATTCCATCATAAGCAATCAGCAAACATCAAAAGTCTTATATGTTTGTAATTGAGAGAAATAGCTTAGATTAACATTGTAAGCATTCAACGTTTCTATAAGTTGAATTTAGTTCATAATTTTATATTGATCTGAGTGTCAGTTTGGGAAGAGTACCCAAACTGAGTTGAGCGGTAGTTAGAAAGGAAGGTACCTTCTGTAATTTTGTCTACCCGTTGTAAAGGTTTCTCCACCTATTGAAGGAACAAATCACTAGTGGATTAAAGCTTAGAGACGGTATCTGGGGACTAGAGGTAGGCTAGGGGCCAAACCAGGATAAATCTTAGGTGTTGACATTCTATCTTTAAGCATTTAGCTTTTTCACCTATTTGCTCATTCATCTCTCACTTATTCACATTCTTCTTGTTATCCGATCTATGTTGAGTAGTCTTACTAAGCTAATGATTGAAGATCAACTGTACCAACAAAGCTGAGTAGTTTATAAGTTTTTATATCGCACTTAGCACACATACTTAGCACGCATATAAAAATTGAACTTTGCGAGCGATTTTTGAAAAACATAAAAGTAACCAAGATAATGCATTCACCCCCCTCTAGTGTTGTTTATAGCATATTTACGGACCAACCGAGATGAGGTGAACCATTGTGATTGAATGGGGGTTCGCTCATTAGAAGCTAAGCATGCCATTGAGTTTATGCAAATGCCAAGTGCTGCAATCACTTAGGAGCAGAAGTAGAATGAATTGATAAGGGTGGCAAAAGAGAAGAAGTATGAAGAAGAGAAGAAGGAAGAAGAAGTGAAGAAGGATGAGAAAGAAGTTGAGAAGAAGAATGAGAATGAGTAGGAGAGGGTAGTTATGGAGGAAGTAAATGAGGAAGATGACGATGAATTGAAAGTTCTTAAGGCCATTAAGGAAGTGAAATCAAAGTTCAAACCAACCGAAGTAAACAAGTCAACACTAAATCCAAATGATACAAGGGTTATTGTTGATCTCTCACCTAAAGGATTGATGGAGAAGCTTTTAAAGGTACTGGTGCTTCAACCTTTATACTAGTAAATTCTCTCCATCACATAGTGAAAATTTTGGATGATCTACTCACTATGGCCCTGAGATTGAATGATTCAGTGTTAGACATCAAAGTTATGCCCTTCAATAGATAACTTGCCAAAAGTGTTGCTCTAGTTACAAAACAAGCTCAGATTCTTATCCAATTGGCAAACTAGATTCCCCTCGCTGCTCAAATTTACTTTGAGTTGATCTAGCTCCTTCAACCACTCATGCAAACTAGGCTGGACAACTACATCAACATAAGGGATACTATGGTTGTAATAAATGAGCATTTGACTCTAGGTGAGAGGGGGCTCGAGGTGATGTATAATGAGGTCTCTAGGCATAGGCTTGAATCTCAAAGGCAAATTGCAGATGTTATTTCTACACTTGGAACAACAATTAAGAGATGCCAAATTGAATACTCCATGGGGCTAAAAGAAGAGATCATAGAGTTGAGAAGGTAGAATGTGATCAGTCTGTGATAGCAGGGGAGGATCCAAGATGGACTTGGTGATGTGATGAAATTCTTAAGTGAATTTAAAGCTGAAACTCTCAAGGCCTTTGAGGATTCGAAGAAAGAGATTAGAGTTGAAGTAATCAAGGTTGTGGACGGCACTGTGAAGCGGGTCAGTGATGACACTTTTGCCTATAAGAATGAGCTAACAGATGACATCTTAAATGAGCTAGCTAAAAACATTACTGGTCTAGCCAAGGTTAATGAAGAGGATAAAGATAGAGTCATCACAAGGCAAAATGATCAATCTAAGGCTCTGCAGAAGAGTGTTGACTCAATGAGCACCAAACTTGTAAATGTCTCTCTTCACTCCTGCTCACATGATAGTGATATTATGCCTTATCTTTAGCATCTGGCGAATGGACTCAACACCCAATGGATCCGGAACTAGAAGGCTCTCCAACTTATTCTTTAAAGTATCTTCCTTGTTATCTCAAACAAGTCTGAAGATTGATTCAGCAAATACTTCATCCTCTTCAAGCCAATGTTGCTACTATTCAAGAGTGTATTCAGTTCTTTGCTCTTGATGAAAATAAGATTGTTGCTCAACTTGTTGGTACTGAGTGGAGGGAGAAGGATATGCACAACTTCAAGAATACTTGGGAAAGGCAGATGGCTTTAGCATCTACTTCAATAGCCATGGGAGATTGATGCCTAGGATCAAGATTCAAAGAAGCTTGAAGACTATCAAGTTGTAAAAATTAAGTAGTATAGCATATATTAGCTATTTTTTCCTTTCTTTGTCATCTGTGTGAAATATTTGTAATCCTTTATTACAAGAAGAATTTATTACTCTTTTTCTGAGTACAACTATGCATTTTACTATCTTCTTTAGATATATAAACTGTAATAAGGTATTAAAGAAGATTGAGGCTTCTCAAAACATGCCTAACATTTTGAGGGAGTAAGAAAGTTTTTCTTCTTGTGCTTAAGTTCACTCAAAACCAACAAAATGATGGAGATTGTTTGATGCTAAGTTAAGAATTTTGGTTTTGATGATTTTAAGTTCAGAATATCATGAAACCTTAAAAGGAACCAATCAAAAGAACTCAGAAGCCTATCAACTCGCATCATTCAGAAGAAATAGCTCATTCAACAGATGAAAAATACTCTAGAAGATGGTTAAGGGATTCTTTGGTCATTCAACACTAAAGTCATGGGAGATGACATTGCATTAAATATGACTGCATGACAAAAGCTCTTCCCTATGTGATAAAGGAAAAATTTGGTTGTTGTCTAAGGAACAAAAACATTCTTTTTTATTCACTAACAGACAATCATAAAATGTGGGGACCAAGAATCTCTTTGGTAGATATCGCATGGATTCAATTGAGGCTTGGCATGTCTAAACAAACTTCTAACATAAACTCTCACATGACAACAGGCAGATTTTTAGTAAGACTCCAAACCCAATGTAAACATTCTCTCCCTCTATAAATGGATGCATGCTATCTTAAAGGAAGATGTTTGGTGAAGTATATAATTCAAAAGAGCAATAAAGCTATCAAACAATTGCAATTTCTTTCCTTCTGAATCATAAAAGCAAACATAATCTTTCATGTTTATTTGTAATTGAGTTTTCACTGAAACAAAGTTCAGAATCTCATTCATCTCTTTCTAAACACAAATTGTAATCACTAGCTTGGTAGATAAGTTAGTGTGAGCAGGCTTTGAAAATTTAATAGGAAGGTACTTTGTAAGTGAAAAGCTCAGACCTTAGATATAGGAAGGAAGGTACTTCTATATTTGTATAGCTTGCTTCTTCTCAGGTTGTTGGACCGTACTTCGACCAGCTTTGTATTGGTTTGTTTCTTTACCAAAAGAAAACCAATAGTGGATTAATAGTGGATTAAATCTTAGACCAAGTTTCCAAGGACTGGATTAGGTACAGGCTGAACCAGGATAAAATCTGTGTTTACACATTTCTAACTCTTTCATATTTATTGTCATTGCATTCATCTCATCATCTAGTAAGATCAAAACTGTTATAAAAACATATAAGCTAAAAACGGACTCTGAGTGAAAATTTCAAATAATTGTTCTCTCAGAAGAAGTTTCAGAAGTATTTTTTGAGTGAAAAGAACTCGAAAAAGAGTCATTCACCCCCATCTGACCTATTTATCACCTTACTGGATCCAACATGAATATTACTTCCTCATTGTTGTAAAACAATAAAACTAACTTTTTTTGGTATATGGTTTAATTACCCTTTATATGCTTGTTACTCCCTACGTCTACTAAATATTGACGTTTTAGAGGGATTTTGATTTCTCTTTTTTATTGTCATTTTACATTTTCAATATGCTTTTACTCTAAGTTTTTCATTCCTACCCGTATTAATTTGTTCAACTTTCAAGATAACCATTTAATCTCCAATAACAAGATGAGGAAACTATAGGAATCAATGTTTAAACACTAGTAAATTGTTTTTATTGAACATATTAATGAATTCTTGCAAATAGAGTAGGACATTTATAAAAAGGTAAATTAGTGAATCATCTTATTCGGTTAATTGTTATCTTAAAAACTGTGAATTAGTTAAAATGACAATATTTAGTAGATGAAGGGAGTAAGTAATATGTAATAATAATATATTAAAATAAAAACTATATTATTTTTTTTATAAAATTTACAACATTCGGTTTTAAAATAAATCATGATATACGCTAACTTCATTTGAGAATATCAACATGTAAATTAATTGATGCTAGAATCACCTCTTAAATTATAATATTTAAATATAAATTAAATTTTACAATAGCTATATTTTTTTTGAAAATCCTCCAGTATAACGATGTTTTCCCCCATCGGAAAAATATTGGAGTGGGTGAAAATTTCGGAGCGGCCGTCCTAACTAGGTTGATGTGACCGCTTGCTTACAAAACACTCACCCCTTTACATTGTATTAAATTTAAAAAATTATGGACAAAGCATAAAGTTTGGTTGAATGAGTAAATCATTCGTACCAAAAGGAAGCAAACTACTACTACAAGAATAAATAAAACGGCAATGGTACTAGCTAACTAGCAATAAGTCTTCCTCTCTATGGTTATCCTCCAAAATCATCTTGTTTCTTCTTCCCCAAATGTTCCATGCAATGAAGAACCATAACGAAGTAACAAAATCTCGACACGGTCCCGAAAAGAAGAGAGACCGCCACCAATCAATGAAAACACAAGCTGACCCCGGAATTGTCACCTCTGCACCAAAAAGACGAAAGAGATCACACCAAATTTGTTGGGTCTTGAAACAATGGAAGAGTGCATGATCTATAGTTTCCATCTCATTATAAAAAGGACATTTATCATTGTCAACGCAACCTCTAGTTAAAAGGAAGGATTTTGTCAGCAACCTCCCAAGAAAAGTTAACCATCCAAACAATTTTATCTTTGGAATGAGACATGCTTTCCAAACAATATCAAAATTAATTGCAGCAGTAAGGTGTAACAAATCGTAGTAAAGAGAGGTAAAACTACTTGCCAAATATTCTTTTGATGTCCCGCCATTCCAAACAAAAATATCAGCCCCCACCGAGAAAACAACTGCATCCTAATTGTGTGCAGCCCCAATAACCGAGCCACTCCTAGTTAGGTTAGGATTCGATTGTTCTATCCATCTCCTAAGTTACATACATCTCTCACAGCTCGAAATTCTCAAATGTTGCTTCCAAAACGGTCGCATGAACGGTGAAAAACCAAAAATTGAATTACAACCCTCTAGAACACTACAATTTTTCTGATTACACAACCCAAATAAATCTGAAAAAATTTCAACCAAAGGTAACTCCAGCATCCAATTTTCATGCCAAAACGAATACAATAGCTATATGTAATATAAATATAGAATATTTTTAAATTTGTAGAATTGCATGCATATTAAATAGAAAAAAAACTTAATATTTTCTTTGGTGTGACTCGAACATGCAATATCTAGATGTTACAAATTCAATATTTAAAATTTTAATTGCCAGAATTGTTCCTATACATACTATTTAAAAATCCGGCCTTGTCCTGCTCACGTCCTGCCTGCCCAGATGGTATTTTGATGGCTACATCCAACTTTTTGTCTAATTAAGATGTTCATGCCCTTATTGCTCAATTTTGTTGCCTGACTTGTTGGCGTCTAGGCATCGCGTACGCACATTATTTTACAAGTTCATGCACTGTCCCACCCTAGCCCTACCTAGATTTAACTGAAATTATAAATTTAGTATATTTAAAAGATAAAGAATTGCAAATCCAATTTAGCAACACTAATTGTACTTACAAAAAGTCACAAGGTCCATGACAACATTGCTCAAAAGAATAAAAAAAATTTAAAGTGAGTTGGGATGACCAATGGTCAAACCTTGACTCTTCCAAATTCCAATTCATTAAAATAAGTATTTATGCAATGAGATTAACGTCATATAATCCTTTGTTCGACTACTGATCAATCACCACCTCCACCTTCTTCAACGAATCAGGAACCTTGACTTGTTGAATCAATGCATCATCCTCCTCATCCTCCTTGTCTTCGGCAGGCTGAGGGTTGGCAAGTGTCCCATGTGTTGGGAACTCGATAACAGATTAAACAAACAAACTAGCATGATGAAATTTTAAAATTTATCTTAACCTTTAAGATCCCCTAAGCATGAAAAGATTGACTCAACTTCACTAAGCATGCCATATATATTAAGGTCTATATAAACACTTATAAAAGAGACCTAATATCTAAGTAAAAACATTGTTAGTTGATGTGTGCCCATAGCTATGATAGAGTTGTTAGATATGATGTATGCCCTAGAGGCAATTAGGGTGATATATCTTTATTAGTTATAATCTACAAACAATTTCATATTATATTAATAATAATTAAGGCACATTTGTTCTTATCAGTGCTTTCTGTTTATTTATGTATCTCGCTGGTATCATACATGTATAATATTTAATATGTATATGCGCATTGAAGAGATAAAGTCCATGACTATTTCATAGTGTAAAAGTGCAAGGACATAGTGGGAGCTATGTGGTGTGAGAACTGAACATACGTGTTACTATGAATAGTCTAAATAACCCTAGTCATAGTTTCATTGAGACTGGAAATCAATGGAACAGACAGACTAGCAAGTGTAGGCTTACTTCTTGGATTAGATCCAAGCAGCCGATCTCACTAGCTGAAGGTGGTACCTTGAGTTAACACATGAATGTATTCGGGTAATACATTGGAGACCGCTATAAAATAGACACTCGAAAATAACTATATCCATGTGTTGGTGTTGTGAGCACGTGATTTTGTACTAGCTCGCGCATTCGATGATGACTGTTTTTCGGGATTTTTATCCTTGAATCACACAACTTTTGACCATCTGATGATTTCAAATGGGAACTCTTCTCGTTAAAAAATAATGTTTTGGGCCTTAGAACCATACAACATATACAT
>CATIWQ010549008.1:0-21116 GCA_949673415.1 Euphorbia schlechtendalii | reverse complement strand
GCTATTAATCTTAATAATGCAGGCATTGGATGGAATCATATGAAATCTACATTAGTAGTTCCCTTCAATCCAAATAATATATATGTTCCTCCATTTTAATTTATTTTCAAATAAATAACTTGCAACTGATATTGCAAGGGTTCAACACTTACAGATTTGCAAGAAGCTATTTTGCAAGGGAAAGCATAGTTGCAAATCTGCAACGGCAAATTGCAAGTGAAATCCACTTGCAAAACTGCAACAGAATCTGCAATGGAAAACATTTCCATTGCAACTTTGCAACGGAATTGAAAACTGTTGCAAAGTGATATGTAAGCGCGTATATTGCAACGGAATCCATGCCATTGCAAATCCGTTGCAAAACATAATTTCCGTTACAATTTTCGTTGCAGTTTCCATTGCAGATCATTGATTTTTTTCTAGTGGATGGTGCTCTTCTTGGAGTACAACTCTAGAGTAAGAGTGAGTAGAATCTTCTTTACAAGTTCCTCTTCAGTGAACTCCTTCACCAATTTCTTCAATTCATTAACAATGTTAATGAACCTAGTGTTCATGCTTTGAATACCCTCGCTGGCACCCATGGAGAACATCTCATACTCCCTCAACATGAGATTAATCTTTGACTCGTTGACCTTGTCAGTCCCCTCATAAGTAATCTCTAACTTCTTCTAGATTTCCTATGCTATCTCGCATCCTGAGACCTTGTTGAACTTAGTAAGATCTAACGCATAGTGTAAATAATTAATCGTTGCGGTGTTCTCTTTGAGAAGCCTCAGATTAGCGTCATCGTAGTCCTCTAGATCTATGGGATCATGGACACAGTTCCTCACAACTGTGGGAACTTTGGGGCCAAGCTCGATAGTGAGCCAAGCAAGCATGCTTTGGGACTGGATGAAGTTTTGCATGCAATTTTTTCAAAAAGTATATTGATTACCATCAAACAAAGGTGGTCTCGTAACAGACATCCCCTCTTTAAGGAGAACTGCCTGACCAGAACTAGAACTGTAGTTGTTATAAGCCGTTTATGGATCTTGACTCTAAGACAATTAGTCTAAAAGTTGAGCAACTGCTCTGATATAACTTATTGGTCCTTAGACGGCTTGAAAACAATCGTAGAAGGGGGGGTGAATGAAAATTTTGGTTACTTTTTAAGATGTATGAAATACTATTTTGCCAAGTTAAGTTTTTATATATGTGTAGAGTATGCGTGTTGAGTTACGATATATAAACTGAATAAACAACTCAGCTTCACTAGCATAGTTTATCTACAATCTGCTGCTGAGTACTTGACCCAGTATAGATTGGTTTTTCAATCAAAGACGAATAACAAAGGAGAGATGATGAATGAGCTGAATAAAGTAAAAGCTGAAAGCGTAAAATTAGAACTTCAACACTTGAATTTTATCCTGGTTCGGCCCCGAGCCTACCTCCAATCCTCGGATACCTTTTTTGAACTTTAATCCACTAGTGTTCATTCCTTACTTAGGTGGAGTAGCCTTTACAGCATGTAGAAGCAGTTTTAAATAAAGTACCTTCCTTCCTAACTACCGCTCAATTCAGTTTGGGCACCCTTCCCAAACTGACACTCAGATTCGAATGAAAAGATTGCAAACTGAATTCAACTTATAGAAATGATGAATCCTTAGAGTGTTAAATCCAAGTAAATCTCTCTATTACAAACAATTTTGAAATTGATGTTTGCTGATTGCTTGAGTTTGGAATTTCTTGAAGCTAGGAGTAATTTCATAGAGTTTCATCTCTATAACAAATTTGAAGTGATTCGGCAAGTTTGAATGTCTTCTTCTATCTTCTATTTGTAGTTGAAGCTCTATGAAGTAGCCGTTACAAAATTTGCGAGGTCGCTCATCTTCAATTTCTCTTCTATTCCTATCTTTTGAATCTTCCTGTTGGAGACATATTCCAGGATGTTTAGAGATAGATATTTGAATGTTGAGGCGTGATAAAATTCTATTGACAAAATCTCTATTGTCTCCAACAAATTCAGTTGAGAGAGGCACGTGATAATGCAACATGGAATCTTCAGATTGATTGAATTGCTAGCGTTGGTAGACATTCGCGGAGTCATTGGAAAAAGGCGCATGTCAAATGATTCCTTTTATCTTGGACTTTAGTGAGGGAATCCCGACATTCTGTAGTGACACCTTTTGTCTTGTGAGGACCACTAGAGATCTACCTTAATTTTAGTGCAATTTTACTTGAAAATTATCTAAGAAATATTCTGTTTCTCACAGAATTTGTTAGTGGCACATGTGTCATTCAGTGTCAAAGGAAACAACTTTTAATTAGTAAAAGCTAACTCAGCACAGATGAGTTGATATACTTCTAAACTACGTAGTACTCAACACAGACTCAACTTTTCTACTTTGAGCTGTAACTTAATTAATTACTCAGCAGAACTGAGTTGTTTTCCCTTAAACACCTCTAGTTAGCTTCATTAATTAAGAGTACACTTAGTACTCAATTAATTTAACTATCCTAGATAGTTTGCTATTTCCAAAACATTTAAGGGTTCTACAGACATCAATGAGGCGAATAGACTAGCATGTGTAGGCTTACTACTTGGATTAGATTTAAGTAGCCAATCTCACAAGCTAAAAATGGTACCTAGAGTTAACACATGGATGTATTCAGGTAAAACATTAGAGACCACTATAAGACAGACACTCGAAGATAACTATATCTATGTGTTAGTGTCATGTCTTATTGCGGTACCAATACAAATATACCCAAACATGAGAAACTGGTTACCTTGTGTGGGAGTTGCTATACTTAGGGTCATACTTATTCATACCCTTGTGATCAGGATATTACGGGAGATGACGGGTATACTGATGATCACTCGTTGGTATGCCGAGTAGTCAAGATAGAATCCATCGCTCCTAATATAGTGATATAATGGGAGTTGTATCTTAAGGCCTCTTGTTAAAGTAACACACTCGTAAACGTTTGATTAGAGTATAAGATTGATAGAACGGGAGTCTAGTCAATCTTGATGCACTATGATGAGTGGTGTTCTTTGTGAACAAGTCTTATTCCAGGATGGCCATGACTATTACATGAGCTAACACTTAATCTAAACTCAATAAAATGGATGGTACTTGACGTTCAGAGTATCGAGTGATCATACACCTTTGCTAGAAAGCCCATTTGATTATCTAGAGTTATTGGGTTCCATATCTATCTAGAACACTAAGCCTAAAGGTTTCTAGATGGGAAACCAAGTTTAGGTTAACCTGTAGTAACTCTATAATTTGGGGATCCTATGAGGTCACAAAATTTCGATCTCTATTAGACTAAGTAAAGAACTTATAGACTAGGTCTATACCGGGAATAAAAGGAAATAGTCAAAACTCAATTGGATGAATTTTGGTCGGATCAAAATTTCAAAAAGAAAGGGGAAAAACTAAACAAGAGTGCCACTAATGGATCTTGCGAGAAATCTCACAAGAGTCTGCAAGGCAAGCCCAAGCAAGTGCTAGAAGCGCTTACGGGCTAGCAACTGTGGCTTGGCACTGCTTGCAAAAAAGCTAGCAAGCATGTCTCCCAAGCATTGCCAGTGCTTGCAAAGTCTCGCAAGGCCATCATGCATCGAGCTTGCAAGATTTCTAGCAAGCCCCGAAATAGGCAAGGTAAGCCCATGCGAGGGGCTTACCTTGCATGACAAGCTGCTACGTGAGAAACTTGTGGAGCAACCCACATAGGCTTGCAAGAGCCCTTGTGGGATTTGAGCGTATCGGTTTTGGGGGAGCAATTTGGCTCCCCATTAGGCTATAAATAGCCTTCTCCTCCCCTCTTTCAAATTACTTCAGCTCAGCCTTTCCTTCTGAGTTATGACATCTTTCTTCGTGAGTTTTTTTCAAGATCCTCCATGAGTTTCTCCATTGTTTCTAGAATTCTTTTAAAGACTTATTCATATTTTGAAAAGAGCCTTCTAAGTTATATTTTCAGGTTATTCTTCCAGTGGTCTAGCACTTATTGTTTACCAACAAGTTCTTCCTTAAAGGGAGGATTTTGTCGATCGGGATCTGTGTAGATCAATCATAGAGATTATCCTATTATTAAGGCTAGTGATAACATTGTGCTCTCCAATTATTCTAAGGGAGCGCCACACTAAGGGAAAGACACTCATCAACTAGTAATACTCTTAACTTAGATGCTATGTTTCTTTTACCAAGTTTTATAAACCTATAAGCATCTATGGAATGTTTCAACTTAGATTATATCAATCATGGCATGCTTAGGAGATCATTTAGGGTTAATTTTAAGTTTTGAAATTCTGCCTTGCAAG
This sequence comes from Euphorbia schlechtendalii, assembly GCA_949673415.1. Lineage (NCBI taxonomy): Eukaryota > Viridiplantae > Streptophyta > Magnoliopsida > Malpighiales > Euphorbiaceae > Euphorbia > Euphorbia schlechtendalii. Next base: position 16,807 of record CATIWQ010549008.1, on the reverse strand, counting down.
TTTGCATGTTCAACTACTATTTTAATTAACCAACAATGGTATTGGAGCCTACCTTATGTTATGCATGATTGATGATAATATGTTGAAATGATGTTCTCTATGAATTGATTAAAGTATGCTATGATGACTTAGGTTTCAATTCTTGTTATAGAAAATGATGTGATAAATAGATTAAGGTTTTGCTCCAACTTAGTCTAAGTGATTATCATATAAATTAACAATGTTATACCACGCGTGTAAATGCTTTAAATCGAGGGTCATCCATTACTACACTCGATTGAAAGAACACAATCTTTAAATCATAATTGTCTTGTAAAACGAATCGAAGTTCCCATGGTTATTTTTGCAAGGATTGGACATGGCTACTCATTTACTTTAAGGGGGCCTCTCCTATCTGGAAATCTCCATCTGTATTAGGTTCAAGCGTACCCAAGGGAATTTTATGACTTAGCTAATTTCTAGTATGAGAATTAGATTTTGCATATGGTTTTACAATCGTGGTTTAAGCTATGAAATTAAAACATATAGACATAGGTGTTAGAACATACACATGGACCTTGTTTGTTTTGCATGCTATGTGGAGTTTTGGCATAACGAAATGATTAAGATATACCAGTCATGAGCATGTTCCCTTAGAATTAATAATTCCAAATAGCCCAGAATTATTATTATCATAATCCATTGTATAAAACCTAGAGTAGGGTAAGACCAGCTACACTAATAAAATCCCTTCAACAATATTAAGGCGGTGAATTATCTTCCCATCATAAGTCGGGATACGAACCTTAATAATGGATGTAAGGGAATGTGTACAACATGCTTTCCCTTAACATGTATTTGGTTATGAGACTAGATGGGGTTAATACCTTAAATAAAATTGGTTAGTTTTCCATGTCAATGGACCTAATGCTAGATTGGAGACATATTTGAGGAGTCGTACAATTAGGTATGCACGTCTCGAAAAAAAGAACTCAAATGGTCTAGCAATTTCCTGGAATGCAAATGGATGCGTTCCAACCATGGTTGCATTGTTGTGGCTTGACCTACAATAGCGGGGGTCATAATGAATGGCTATGAATACTACCTACTAATGAATATTGGTAGGAAGAGATTTCCTGAATTCAATAGAAGGGTTTATTTGAATGTCGATAAAAATAGTAGAAAATATGTGTTTAATTAAAGATCTTATATTAAATACATGTACATATACTAATGTCTGAATAATTTCTATCTTATATATAGGTTAAATATGAACACTAACATTGATAAGTATCTGTATGGCAACAAAATTTATGAAGGAGATAAATTTATTGAGTGGTTCGAGAATGTGATGAGGTTCCTAAAAAACTATGGTTTGGATGATGTGCTAGATAATCCATATCCTGAACTCCTAAAGAAGATCCTTTCATTCAAATAGATGAGTATGTGAAGCACAAAAAGGACTATGATTTCGTTAAGAATTTCATGGTTAATGCAATGCTTCCAAGGTACAAGGATCTATGTAAAGACTTGGACTTGGAGTATATACTTGTGTAGCTTGTGATGATGGATAAAACTTGAAATTTCATGCTATCTACAAGTCTAGGGGTTGACACCTCAACAGTTGAGTTTTCCATGATAGTTTATGATAACTTTGAACAATTAAGGAAAATGGGAGTTACTTATGATTAGGAGGCCTTGAAACAAACTGTATTGGAAGGATTACCAAAAGGGTATGAAATTTTCAAAATAGATATCTATGGCATTGGGGATTACTGTAATTTTTCCAGAATGGTAGACCTGTTGGAACATTATGATATTCAGTTTAGAAATAATCATGAAAATCAACTTGTTGCTAAGGATCAAAAGATTAGAAAGTCAAGGGCTTTCATGGTTAAGAGAAGACTCATGAAAATGCCGAAATGAAACGCGAGTTTAAATCTCAAATTTCTGAACAAGTGAAGAGGAAGCCAAGTGAGGCATCTACTTTAGGTATGTTCATGATAGAGAGTTTCTCTACAGCTCCTTATGAGTTTACAAGGGTATTGGATACTAGTTGTTGTACTCATATTTGTACTTCAATGTAGGGGTTTTAGAATAGAAGGAGGCTTGTAGAGAGGGAAATAGACCTATGAGTTAGAAATGGAGCACGGGATGCTACAACAATTGTAGGGACATATAGCGTTCATTTTCCTAGTTGCTAAGTTTTAGTTTTTAACAATTGATATTATATTCCTACTGTCACTAAAAATATTATTTCTTTTGAGCATTTAGCAATATATGGATTTGGTATTTTATTTTCCAATAATAATTGTGAAATTCGACGTGATAATGTTCTTTATGCTTGTGGAATATGTGTGGATGGCATTTATGTTCTAGATACTAAAACTAAAATTGTAAATAATAATATAGTTAAGAAATCAAAGTTAGATAATGAGAAATCTTCATACTTATGGCATTATCATCTAGGCCATATAAGTGAGACTCGCTTAACTGAGTTACACAAATGTTGTGACTTGCGCCCAATGGAATGGGAATCCTATGGGGTGTGCGAACCTTGTTTCAAGGGAAAGATGACTAAGAAACCTTTCAAAGGAAAGAGTTAGCATGCCACAAGTACTTTAAAAACAATACATTCTGATGTATGTGGTCTAATGTGTGTTAAGACACATGAAGGTTTCATCTACTTCATAACCTTTATCGATGATTACTCACAGTATGGTTATTTGAACCTAATGGGGTACAAGTCTGAAAGTTTTGAGAAATTCAATGAGTTCAGAGCTAAAGTAGAGAAATAGCTTGGGAATTGTATCAAGACCCTTCGATCTGATCGAGAAGGTGAATAATTAAGCTAAGAGTTTTAGGCTTATTTGAGGGATAATGATATTTCATCCCAATGGACACCTCCTTATACACCCTTACCCAATGGAGTGTTGGAAAGAGAAATCAAACCCTACTCGATATGGTTCGGTCCATGATGAGCCAAGCATAACTTAATAGATCCTTTTGGAATTATGCACTTGAGAGCATAGTTCATATTCTAAATAGAGTGCCCTCGAAATCAATTGATCAAACACCATACCAAATGTGGTATGGTAAGAAACCAGCTCTTTCTCACCTTAGAGTTTAGGGATGTCCTACTTATGTAATGAGGAAAAATTCAGATAAACTGGGTGCTAAGTCTGATAGGTATCTATTTGTTGGTTACCCTAAGGATACTATGGGTTATACCTTTTATGATCCTAAAGAACAAAAAGTACTTATTTTTTGGAATGCTCAGTTCCTCAAGAAGGAATATATACTTGAGAAAGCAAGTGTGAGAAATCTTGAGCTAAGTGCTCAAGAGGATCAAACAAACAATAAACTGATTGTTCCTACACCCGTTACATAAGAAAGTGTAAGCATGGAACTACCTATCATAAAACTGACATTGAGTAGGTCAAGTCGGGCTCCAATTGTTCCCACGCAATATGGTTATTTCATCACAGATGATAAGAATATCTTCCTTATGGAAGATGATAAGCCCAAGACTTATAAGGAGGCAATGGAAGGCTCAAAGTTTGATAAACTGTTTATAGCCATGAAGTTAGAGATGGACCTCATGTACTGAAATCAAGTTTGGAAATTGGTTTAATGCTCTAAGTGGGAGAAGGAAGGCTTCTATTTATTGGAGTAGGGGGAGCAAAACTACTCCCCATTTAGCAATGAGGGATGGGGAAAACCCCATCCCACATGCGGGTCAATGACACTGAGCTCCATGCTCCACGAGTTAACCCACGGGCATAGCCTGCGTATGCGAGCTATGCGAAGCCTACAATGTAAATTTTGTTTAGGCATGCCTTATCCCATAAGTGGGGTCTTATGTGTTTTCCCGTAAGCTAACTTACGAGTTGTGCTAGTGGGCTTGTACATCAGGCACACACAAGTGCTACCAAGCACTAGTGGGCCTGTAGCCCACCAACATGAGCTAGCATATGATGGTGGCCCACGAGTACTCTTTCAATGCTCACGAGGTTGCCAAGCAAGCACCTTAAAGTTTTAATCTCATTAGTGTAAGTTCATGAAAAAAGGCATGAGCTTGGGACATTTGGTATTAACTAAGCAAGTTTGAGGTTTAGTTCCTACATAAACTTAATTGAAGTAAGTAAGATAAACTTGAGGCTTAAAATTTCTTTAACAACTTTCACTAAGTTCTAACTCCACAAAACTTAGTAGGTGGTTTTTGTAAGTACTTCCACACATTTGGAATACTTATTCTTTTTTTACAAAGATAGCTAGTTTTTGTTTTTCTCCAAAGTCCAAGCTTGAAGGAAAAGGATTACTACTTCCTTTTTTCCTCTTAAAAGGACTAACATATTCTAGGATATTAACTTCCCCCCAATGAGTAGCACTTACTCTTCATTCAAAAGTTTGTTATCAACCAAACCAAACCGAAGAAACAAGGACTTTCTAGGGATTTCGTGGACCTTAGCGAAGTGGATTCATGACTACGGGGTGATCACTTGAGTTTTTAGAGTCGTGCTTCACATGTATATATTTTATAAATGTGTTTTAAAGGTTAAAGACAAAAATCATGTAAATTGTCTACTTCATGCCGCTGCAATGCCATTAACAACATTGCAATATTATTAACGGTATTGTGATTTCGTTAATGACATCAACAATGTTGTTAACAACATTGTAGTGCTGACAGATCATTTGAAAATTTTAATTATCATTTTATGATCAAGAGGGTCAATAGTGACTATTCAGACATAAAATCTATGTTTTTAGAGACATAAAACATATAGTTGAGAATTTTCAAGAACGTGGAATCGGTCCGGAAGGTGTTTGAACTGTTAAAGTTAGTTTCTTTTCACCGAGACATTACTTTACTTACTTTAATGGTTCCCCTTCCTGAATGGGTTCAATAATATCATCTTATTGTCTCATTTTTTACCTATATTTATTTCACTAATATATTATGAAGTCGTGTAAGGAAATCTTGACGAAGGGAGCCTAAGTTCCCAGATAAACGACCCGACAAAACATTCACATGCGTCATTTTCACTAAGTAAAATAATTAACATTTATGTGTATAAAATGAACCTTTTTCACATAAGATTTTTAAATCGCCATTATTTTAAATTACATGCCTGAGGTCTCGTGAAAAATCAAATCGAGCATATTGGCGACTACTTGTGATGTGCAATATTATTTGTGCTAACCTTTGTGGATGCAGTTAGATTAGAATTAGATGATCGTTAGGATTTAGTTTCCTTCAAGTATCATATTTAAATATTGAAATAAATTGTAATATTTATTAGATATAGATGTATTTTAGGCAATTGTATCCCTTAGATTCCGATGTATTATGGCGATTTGTATCTTCCATCCCAAAATGTAATTAATCCCCCGTAGATTAGGTGCATTTACTTTCTTACATGTTTGCTTTCCAAAAGTTATTTATTTACTACTTTATGCATGCGAGATAAAATGATCATAAGCCAAAAATATCTAGTTTAGTTTGAATATTATAAACATGGTTTCTAACATAGTATAATTTAACTCAAATGATGACAAAGTATGTAACTCATCCGAACTCGAAATTTTGTACTATTGTATAGATTAGGTAAATGAATCTAAGCTATACCAAATTTTCCTTAAAGTACTTATCCAGGTGGTGACTTTGTAACATAGGCTAGAGATTTAGGTTTCAGGTATTTAAAACTTGAAATCCATTTTCATTCACACTAAATTTTCTTTTCACAAACCCCACGCCCCATTTCGCGGGGCCGACGCCTCGAGGTAATCACTCAAGTCGAACATCGTCCGCTCATAGTGGTGACTCTACTGAGGATATCTTTTTATAAACTTTAAAGCTTAAAAGATTATTGATGAGCATGAAAAAGTAATCAAATGAGTTAACCCACATTTAAAATATATCGAACAAAAGCATATGCATTAGATGGCTTAGCCTTTAAGATTAGGATGCCATATTTTACAAAGAAGCTTGTGAAAGTATCATTTACGAACCCATGGTTACCAATAATGCTTAGCAAGTTGATCACTTGTTGCCATACCACATGTACCTCCTTCGTTCACACCTATTTGGGGAGAGGCTTGGAGGGTATTGTATTGTAACAAGAACCTTCTACAATAACAACCCATGACCGAACTCATATAAGGAAACTGTAGATACTTTCTCTAGGTTTACCAAAACAATTGCATCTCTTATGTAGGTTCATTCCTTCATATCTCACGGTATTAAGGTGACCCAAGATTAGATTTAGAAGCTTAACCCTTACGCGTGAGAGATACAAGGTTGGAAGTGATACGTTGTATGCTATGTGCTATGTATTTACTTCTTTCTATCATTAGGTTTATTCATATTAAGAATGTAGACACAAAAGTATACACACATGTGTCATTTTTGTTTATCCATATGTCACATTAATGTCACTTACCTAGTTCAAGAGGACACGATGAGACAGTGTAACCTAGGGTTAGGATCACCCATGATTAAAGTAGTGCCTAATTGGCACTCAAACCTCTACCTATTTTGGGGTCATGAGCCTATCACAATTTAAACCCTACGGTATAAAACATTGTTTACCCGAACTCAAAGTCGATGAGAAAAATCCATAGTAGTAGATTCTCAAGGTTGAGAGTGTATTATTGCTTGAATAGTATGCAACCACAACATCTTTTTTTTATTTGTTTATTTCAAAAGGATTGGCAAACTTATCCCCTTTTTTCCATAATGGTATTACTTTGCTTACTACCACATGGGTAGTATGGCAAACCTTGACCATTGGTTTTGTTTCAAATGGATTGACAAAGATACCCTTTCGCATCCCTATGGTGTGATTTTGATTCCCAAAAAAGCTTTGAGATAACCTAATACTGCAAGGGTAACAGGTGACCTTTACCGATTTGTTCCAAAAGGATTGGAATACCTATCTCTGTCTAAGATAGCCCTTTAAGCAAGTGATAATTTTATTAATCATCATTACATACTAACCCTTGTGACGCAGACAACTCATATGAATTTCATGCATCGATCTCAAGTTTGTAAATATGCATTTCATTTCAGATGGTAATTGGTTGTGTGTACTTCAGTCAAGGCTTGGAGGAGGTCAGTTCATTGCCTCATCCGGATCTCTCCCATCGTGGCTCACTAAGAAGGATTGGAAGAAGAAGGCTTTCCACATAATAATTCAATGAAAGATTCAGATTCAGATTTAGGATCAAGTTTCGGTTCAGAGCAAAGGTCAGTTTTGGTTTAGGACGTACATGTTTTTGAGATGGCAGATTTGTAGAATGGTTCATGGGGAGAAGATCAGGATGTACGTGATAGGCCCATGGTCCAACAACGAGGTTCGAGTTAGGAGATCTCGAACACTCTAAGAGCAGTCCTCTACCATAACCAATTCACACAAGCTATGCAGTTCCACATATATCCTCGGTAGTAAGAGGACCAAGCCTCAGATAATTTCTTTAATAAAGAAATCATCGAGAATCTCCAAGGTCCCACTGTGGTTAGCCATCCAATGGCTAAGAGGCTTTTCTCTGCCCCTCATACATATCCATCATCAAGTGGCTAATTCGGCAATCCTTCCAACATCTTTCCTCTCAATATAGGTAATTCGCAACCTCAACAAGTATTTAGCCAAACAAGATTAGTCCTCCCCTAGGCACAAATTCTTCTTAGATTGGTTCAAGCCAGTTTTAGCACTGGTCAAGCATCAGGCAGTAGTGGACAGGTAAGAATGGTCACAAATCAGTTGGTTCTAGGGCAGTCTGTCCAACTAGGGAAGCCAAGTTATCAGCAAATCTTTTAGCCATTTTCGATGTTTGTAAGGCCAAGGAGGCCATCTTTAGGCTTCATCCCTCCTATGTAGGGTTTCTTTCCTCAGTCAAGGGCTACTCAAAACTTTCAAGCTCCTTCTTTTGATTTCAACGTAAACTTTGTAGCCCCACCTAGTTTTGCTCTTCCTTGAAGGGGTCCTGCTTATCCTTACGAAAATTTCGGTCAACATGGATATCAGGCCAGGCTAGAGATGGACCATTCATCATACAAGCAACCTAGCATGGAAGAACCATGGCAACATTTTTTGGCTACCTATGCTAATAAATACTCAAGCTTTTTGCCTAGCTATCACCCGGCACCACCAGTTGTACAAGTAATGGTTGGCTTCTAGAGAATTTTGTAATACTAGAGCTAGTGAAGTTTAATGGGGAAGGAGACCCTCACGCCCACTTAAAAAACAACGACACTATAATGAGGGCTCATCGGGGTAAGTGATAAGATGCTAGTGAAGATGTTTAAAGTGATGTTGGCAGCTCTGACGAATTAGTGGTACAACAACTTGCCAAGGTAGGTGTCTCATAACTAGGAGCACCTATCGGTGGCATTGGAGAAATATGGCCTAAATTCACAAAAGAAGACCACCATGGAAAACATAAAAGTAGTGAGGTAAAAGTTGGGGGAAATGTTCAAGCCATACTACAACAGATGGATGGCCACCCAAGTCCTATTAAAAGATCATCTTAGCTTGCCTGAGATGATCGTGAAGATGCTGACTGGATCCTTGCCAACTTACGGGAAGAGATTGGGGATGAATAATTTCTCCTCTTACAACGAGGTATTTGAGAAGGTTGAAAGGATGGAGTGGATAGAATCTTTAGAGACACTAGTGGGGCAACCCGCAAGTATGGTGTTGTTCAAGAAGAATAACTTGGGATCTTCATCTACCAACCCTTCACACGCTAAGGGTAAGCTGGCAGTTGTAATACTGATCCAATTTGAGCCTGATGTAGTAGTGAGATTTTCTAATGAAGATAACCATATGATATCTCTGTACGAAGCAAACCCAGGCTTCCTCTTCACCAAGGTGCATGAGTTAAAGTAGTAGGATAATTTAATGACCTGGTCACAACCAAGATAAGAGGGCAAGTGGAATTTTTGCAATTATCATTTTAGGGTAGGCCATCGTAGTAATAATTGAAAGATCTACTGAAGGTCATCTCGAAATTGGTGAAGGATTGGGTGGTGGCAGAGCCAAGGTCAAAGCCGAGCACAAAGAATAAGCTGTTCTTGTAGTTTGATGGGGTAGTGAGGATGATAAACTCAGGGCTGGGGGAAAGATAAGTGTTGTAGTGTACTGGCAAAGTAACCCTAGAATTTGTGATGGTAATTGAAGTTAGAATGGATGGGGAGCCCATCATGGCTACCCTAGAAGAGGGAGCCAATTCTTTGGTTTTTGGAGGATCCTTTTGATGTAAGGATACAGATTTCAATCTGCATAGGTTTCCCCTTTTTAAATGTAAAGACACACCATCTTTCCATGTTCATAAGTTTAAAGCCTTGTTACAGGCAAAAGGTTTTTCCGATGATGAGTTGGCTGCATTATTTCCTTATTCACTATCAAGAAAGGCACCCAAATGGTACTCCATCTACCTAAGATCAATAAAGGGAAATTGGGAGCGAATCTCAAGTGCTTTTAAGGAGCACTTTCTATTCTTGCATGAACTTGAAAGGGGGATGCAAGACCTCATGTCTTGTAATTAGAATGAGGGGGAAAGTTTCAAGGAGTATGTTCGAAGATGGATGGGGATCCAAGTAGTGATGAGAAGAAGGCTAGATGACCCTACCATGATAAGCATGATAGCAAGAGGAACTCGCTAGTTTTATAGTGAACATTTTATTAGGCTAAGTAGTACGAGGTTAGAGATGATGTTAGAAGAAAAAAGGAAGTTGGATAGGTTGGTAGAAGAGACTGGGGACTCGATTTATGACATAGATTCAGGATTGCTATTAGATTAGGTGATGAATGTGGTAGCATGGACAGGACAAAGAGAGTGTGTTATGGATATTAACAAATGGAGAGCTTCAGATGTAGTGATGGAGGAGGAAGCTAGTTCATTGGAGACCAGGGCACAGATGTAGTGTAATGCTCAGTGTTTAGCATGGGAGTAATGCCCTTTTATGAAGTAAATGAAGGTTCATCATTCCATATCTTCAAGTTTGAAGTATTTATGCGGGCTCAAGGCTTGTTGTATGAAATGTTAGCCACCCTCTTCCCTTGCTCTCTATCAGGAATGGCAGGTGATTTGTACATGAACCAATCACCTATCATGAGGATTAGTTGGAGAAACATATCCTAGTCATTCAAAGAGTATTTTATGTTTATGGAGAGGCCCTAGCTAGGGATGAGGGACTTGGTAGCTTGTGGACAAGAACAGTATGAGACCTTCAAAGCATATGCCCATTGTTGGATATCTATACAAGTTGTGATCATGCACATGCCCACCATGGAGTGACACATGAAAAGTGCTAATCGAAGGGACCTAGCCTAATATCCGAGATTACTTGTCTATCGATAATTACATAGGCTTCATGGACCTCATTGAAGTAGGAATCGATTTAGAATGGCACATCAAGGAAATGCACAGCCGAATATTTGTAATAAGTACATATATCCCCTCTAATCAGGTCCTTGAAATGCTTGCTCAGTTTGATCGAAGAGTGAAATAGGTTGGGTCGACCTTTTGTCTGGAGAGAATGCAGTAGAGGACTATGATCCATTTGACTGGGTATCCACTATAGATGATGCAAGTGAGGGAGTGGAAGAAGTGAGGAAGATTAAGGTGAAGCTAATAGGTTTAGATGTTTATACCTTGAAGTCCCGAAGTAGGAGAGATACGAACGATGCTAGATCTATGGAGGGTGAAGATATTGTGGATGGTAATGGACCTATCAACCTAGATGTGTATCAGCTCAAAAGTGGCAAGGGAAGAAGGGATGATGCGCAATACCCATGGCAGACATCAGTGGAAACAAGTGTGATTGAAATGGAGTGCTAAGGGTAACTGATAAGTGTATAATTACACTTATTTTAAAAATAATTTCATACACTAAACACTATAGTTTAAGTAATTTTTATACTTCATATAAAAGATTTCACGTGGTATGTAGTTGTTTTTTATGCAAATGTAGATACTAGGTAAATCTTGAGAGTAAAATGATCTAAAGTGGAATTATATGAAAAATGAGTGAAAAAGGTGCAAAAAGATGCATGGAACTTAAAGATTTGGATTAGGATCGAAGCTATCAAAGATCGATGAAATTACAAGGAGAATTCTGAAGAAAAATGCAATTCACGGTCGTGACAATCATTCATGGTCGCGAGTTGTTTTTCTTCAAAATAGAAATCTGCCAATCAAAGATTCACCTTCGTGACTTGTATATTGCGGTCACGACTTGGACTATTTTTTGGTTTAATCTTCTTAACTACTGACCGCCAGATAAGGATGATCAACTGCCATCAACTACCAATGAATAGATACCTATCAGAAATCAACCAATCAAGAAAAGGTGCCTATCCATTATGGATTAAATTAAAGCTTCTCAACCAATCACAATGAAGTGATACAATCTTTCACCAATGAATACAACTCTTCATTTGGATAGACGTAACCCTTGAAACTCTATAAATAGGGCTCCAAACCTTACAATTTCGTGCATCAAGGGAGTGCATCATTAGAATGCAATTATAGGGTTACGTATAGTGTGTGTAGATAGAGAATTTGCTACGTTCATAAGTGTTAGCAAGAAAATGACTAAGTGATTCGAATCCTTATTTCGATCACTAGATTTCTTTATATTCTAGAGCGATTGTTGTATAAGTGTACTTGCAAATCACTTATCAATAAAAGTTTTCGTTCTTCAATATTTGTTTATTCGATATTTGCAAAGAATAGCATCCTAAAGGAGGTTCTGTACGGGCTGAGATCGAATTCAAAGTAGATGCAGGAATTGTGGGAATTGATGACTCCCATTAAAGAGTGGATACGGTTTGATCAACTTTAGCTTTCACTTGCATACCTTACAACTTTACTTTTCTTTCCACTTATACTTTCTATTTCGAAGTTTATGATATGTCTATGTGTCATAATGCGTATTTCATGTTATGTCTTTTATATTAATCAAGTTATATGCATTGGAGTTAATTTTAAGAGTAGTTTCAAGGTTAACAATATAATGTATAATCACTGGATCTGTGATATAACGCTGTTTAGTGAGCTAACATTTTTGGAATGGTAACTTGCTAAATGTGGCTATGTGAGAGCGACCCTTATTAAGCATAGTATTGACGTTGTCCAGGTTTATATAATTGTCTTAATTTGATTACACTAGGTTTAGAAAAGTTATTTCATGTGTTGCTCTCTGGGTGTTTTGAACCGAGTTTGTTAGATTAGACTAGTGAATCATAACATCTTTGATGAACTCGAATGTTTTCTCTGCTATACTTATTTCATAGGGAAAATCTATATATTTTGAATCTCTTGTCTTCCATACATATATCTATCCATTCTTCATTCTAATCCTCCTAACTAAAATCCAAAAATATTTTATTTTCTTTATTTTGTCTTCCTTATTGATCTTTAGACTTGGTTCCTTCCTTGTGGGTTCAATATCTTTTAAAACTACATCGTAACTATATACTTGCAATTATCATCATTTTTCTATTTGATAAGAGGTACTGACAACACCTATACTTTACATTAACAAGTTTTTAGCACCATTAATATATAGTCAAATCTTGCGAACAAATTATTATACATATCAGTAGAAAAGTGGCGAACAAGTTTTTAGCACCGTTGCCGGGGATAAGTCTTTCGGAATGAGTATAGCCAAAAACCTTGTGATCAAGTTTTTTGCACCATTGCCGGGAAGGCAGTAGCGTTCTAAAGATCAAATTGTCTGGGGAAGGAAAGTGTGTTCTACAGATTAATTACTAGAGAATAGGGTACATTTTTATATATTCATATTTTTATTTTATTCTTGATTGTGTTTGTTTAGAGTCAAAATATTTGCTAATATACATTGGGATAAGTTTTGTGGTGATTACATGATTGATAACTTAATTAATACATGCGTAGATGAAATTTGTCATTTTACATCTCTTGAAGAGTCAACATCAGAATCCCTTGAAAATTTAGAATATTCCTTTGAAACCGAAAAATTAGTTAGAGAAGATGATCCTATACCACCTTCTATAGATAAACCACCCTTAGTAGAATTGAAGCAATTGCCTGTTCATTTAAAGTATGCATTTTTATGAAGCAACAATACCCTACCCATTATCATTTCTAGTAAGTTATCTAGTCTACAGGAAGAAGCATTATTAGAGACAATAAAGGGTAGAATTAAGAATATTGGTTGGCAAATTTCTGATATTAGAGGAATTAGTCCTAATATAGTAATGTGTTATATTAATTAGGAGAATGAAAGTAAACTTGGAATAGAAAGGCAGAGAAGATTAAATCCTCGCATGATAGAAGTTGTTAAAAAGGAAATTATTAAGTTGCTAGATGCAGGAATTATCTATCCGATTTCAGATAGTGAGTGAGTCAGCCCTGTTCAATGTGTTCCGATAAAAGGAGGTATTACTACAATTCCATATGAAAAAGGTAACTTAGTTCCAACTAGGATAACAACTGGATGGAGAGTTTGCATAGGCTACAGAAAATTAAATGCAGCCACTAGAAAAGACCATTTCCCTTTACCATTTATAGACCAAATGATAGAAAGGATATTAGGTCACGCATTTTACTATTTTCTTGATGGATTCTCCATATATTTTCAAATTCATATTAGGCCAGATGACCAGGACAAAACCACTTTTACAAGTCCATTTGTTACATTTGCTTAAAGAAGAATGCCTTTTGGTTTATGCAATGCTTTGGCTACTTTCCAGAGGTGTGTTTTTGTTATTTTTAGTAAGTATGTGGAGGATACTATGGAAGTTTTCATGGATGATTTCTCTGTATATGGAGTTTCTTTTGAGGTATGTCTGGAGAATTTGGATAAAGTACTTGCTAGATGTGAGGAAACTAATTTGGTGTTGAATTGGGAGAAATGTCATTTTATGGTTAATGAAGGTATAGTATTAAGTCATAACATAGATGAGAAAGGAATTCACGTAGATATAGCAAAAACTGAAATCATAGAGAAATTACCTCCTCCCATAAATGTTAAGGGAATCAGATCATTTCTAGGCCATGCTAGATTTTACAGAAGGTTTATTAAGGATTTCTCAATTATAGTTAAACCTTTAACTAATCTATTAGTTAAAGATGTGAAGTTCGAATTCTCTGATGACTATTTAAAAGCCTTCAATACTTTAAAACTAGCATTAGTTTCGGCTCCCATTATTGTTAAACCAAATTGGTCTCTACCATTTGAATTGATGTGTGATGCTAGTGATGTAGCTGTGGGTTGTGTATTAGGGCAAAAGTATGAAAAGAGTTTGCATGCAATTTACTATGCAAGTCACACTTTATCTTCCACACAATGCAATTACACCACCATAGGAAAAGAGATGCTAGCAGTCGTATATGCATGTGACATGTTTAGATCATATTTAATTGGGTCTAAAGTAATAGTTTACACTGATCATGCTTCTTTGAGACATTTGTTTACTAAGAAAGATGCCAAACCTAGATTAATTAGGTGGATCCTTATTTTACAAGAATTTGACTTAGAAATTAGGGACAAGAAAGGAAGCGAAAATACCATAGCTGATCACTTATCTCATCTAGAAGATAATAAGGGACCTATAGGTGAAACTGGTGATATTAATGAATTCTTTCCAGATGAAAATCTAATGTTTGTTAAACATACTATTAATCCATGGTATACTAATTATGCAAATTATTTGGTTTCACATACTTTACCCATTGATTTAGATTCTAATGGTAAGAAGAAATTTCTTAAGGATATTAAATCATTTATGTGGGATGACCCTTATTTGTTTAAGGTATGTGCGGATAATATTATTCGCAGATGTATAGATGATATTAACTTTTCTTCAATTTTATGTCATTGTCATGATAGTATATATGGAGGACATTTAGTACCAGCAAAAACTACGACTAAAGTTTTAGGAAGTGGATTTTATTGGCCAACATTGTTCAAGGATGCCAAAGATTTTGTTCAGAATTGTGATAGTTGTCAGAGAATAGGAAATATAAGTCGAAGAGATGAGATGCCATTGAAAACATCTTAGAAGTAGAGCTTTTTGATGTTTGGGTTATATATTTGGAGTTGATTATGTTTCAAAATGGGTTGAGGCTAACGCATATAGTAAGAACGATGCTGGAGTAGTTGCTAAGTTTCTTAAGCAATTATTTAGTAGATTTGGAGTTCCAGGACCATTATTAGTGATGGAGGATCACATTTCATCAATAAGACTTTTGAAAGCTTGATGTAAAAATATGGAGTACATCATAGGATTACTACCCCATATCACCCTCAGACTAGTGGTCAAGTGGAAATCTCTAATCGGGTTATTAAGTGGATTCTAGAAAAGACTTTCTCTAATTCTAGGAAAGATTGGTCTACTAAGTTAAATGATGCATTATGGGCTTACAGGACAGCTTTTAAGACACCTATTGGTATGACTCCCTATAAGTTGGTTTACAAAAAGGCTTGTCATTTACTAGTCGAATTAGAGCATAAGGTTTGATGGGCTTTGAATAATTTGAATATGGATCTAAACAAAGCTGGTGATAGAAGAAAGTTGGATTTAAATGCTTTAGAAGAACTAGGTTTGTCATCATATGAAAATGCAAAGATCTACAAAGAGAAAAAAAATGGTGGCACGATGCCAAGATATGTGAAAAGACGTTTAAAGTCAGGGATAAAGTTTCATTATATAATTCCAGGCTTCGTTTGTTCCTTGGAAAACTCAAATCACTTTGGAAAGGACCCTACAAAGTTATGAAAGTGTTTGGTAATGGGGCTTTGGAATTAAAATCCGAATATGGAGAAATATTCCGAGCCAATGGTCAACGATACAAACCTTATCTTGAAAATAAATTTGAACAACAAGATGTTGATGTTCAATTGCTATCATCACCATGATTACTCAAGGTATAATAGTAAATATTTATCGTTTAAATTTAACAGAGTTTGTTTGTGTTTGTGTTTCTAAGTTTTTATAGGTTCAAGTCTAAAAATTGAAGAAACTTGAAGAGAAAAGAATATTGAGACCGCGACTAATTCGCGCTCATGATCCTTGGATATCAAAACATGTTATTTCTATCATGAGGAAAGTCACGATCATGACAGGCCTTCGTGATCACGACACGGGTAAAAACATAACCGTTACAGATCATGAACTGACACACTACAGTTGGCTAAAAATCGCCATTAACGGCTAGTTTTGAGCCTAAATGGCTAAAATCCCATTTATGACCAATTAGAGACCCATTATACCTCTATAAATAGGTCCAAGTTGAACCCTAGCCACCACACCTTCTAAAAAAACCTTCAAATTTCTGAATTTTCTCATCTTCTACATTCAACCATCTAAGCCTTTTCAAACCTTTTTCTTCAAAACCAATATGACTCGTGTGAAGAGAGCAGCACATAAGAGAGGAGTCTAATCAATTCAAGAAGAATTTGATTGTCCTTTCCCATTGAGGAAAAGAGAAGAAGGCAAAAGATTCCAGAAGTTAAGTAAATTGGATATCACAGGAATGATATTCCTTGATCTAGTCTTCTTGGAAACTCTTAATCTCTGTGAAGAGATGGAAGCCTACCATTCGGCTCTTAGTCTTACAAAATTTATGGATTTGCGATTCCCTCAAAATCAAGATTGGATTCTCAAGTGTTTGGTAACATTCGACTACGAACATTCAAGGAAGAGGGAAATACAATTTCAGAATCAAGGACAACAATACACCATCACGAGAGAGATGATGGGTGAATGGTTCAGTTTTGAGATTGCTAATTCATCGAGCATGATAGATTTGTTTCAACCTAATCGAGTTTAGG
>CATIWQ010548941.1:0-10037 GCA_949673415.1 Euphorbia schlechtendalii | reverse complement strand
GCAAACGCAGGAAAAGGGAGGAACCACCACGATTAAAGGAAAAACCAAGATGAAGTCTACAAGGCGGGAAGAGGAGGAATTCGAAGAAAGATCGCTTCAACATAGAGAAAGAAATTTCACGCTCAAAACGCACTCAAAGCAATCTTTGGATAGCGAGGGGAGTTCGGTAGGATCCAGGCGAGAGACCTCTCGGAAACATCAGCCTGCTAAGGAGAATTTAGAGGCTGTCATAGCTAGAAGAGTGGACGTAATCCTAGCTGAGAGGGGCATGGAAGCTGCCGTACCAGACATTGCCGAAACAGAATCGCCCTACTGCGCCCGCATACGGGTAGAGAGATTCTCAAGGGGGTTCAAACAGCCTCGTTTACGGGAATATTCCGGAGTAGGAGACCCCACCGTGCATGTTCGCTACTTCCGTCAGTGCATGGAGGCAGCCGATGCTACAGATGCCATGTTGTGCAAGCTATTCCCCACAACCTTAGTGGCACCCGCAACCCATTGGTTTGAGAGCCTCAAGCCGGGGTCCATAACGGGCTTTGATATGATGGCCAAAAGCTTCGCCCTTTACCTTGTCACATCCTTTCCCCCTAGCCGAACAGTCCAGGATCTGCAGATGGTCCGATAGAGGTCAGACTAGTCCCTTGCCGATTTCGTGGAAAGATTCCAGAAAGTGGCCCTCGAAATTAGGGACTGCAACATCGATATAGCCTCGGAAGCATTAGCTAGGAACTGCAGAAGTACCGACTTGGCAAAAGATATTTCTACCGAAAGACCCACCACATTGGCAACACTAATGTAGAAAGCTAGGAAATGGGTACGATGGGAAACTCATAAAAGAAACATGAAGCAAATTGAGGCAGCGGTAAGAGAGAAACCGGTGAAACGGTGAGACTATGGGAAGCACGAACCAGAGCGTCGATAAGCTTATCACCCCGGAAATGGCGAGATGAGAGATGGAAGAATTTACCCCGTTCAATGCCAAGAGGAAGGAGGTGCTGCTGTGGATCGAGAAAAATGGGGAGGATATCAGGTACCCCCCTAAAATGAGATATAAGGGGAAGCCGGGGACTTACTGCGAGTTTCATAAAAGCGAAGGCCATGACACTGAAGATTGTAGAGAGCTGGCTCGCGAATTGAGCAGGAAGGCCGTTGATGGTTGGCTGAACCGTTTCCTCCAACACCCACCGAGGGATGGACAGCGAGAGGAATGGGGGAGAAATCCTCGCCAAGAACGAGGCTATCAACCGCCTCACCGAGATGTTGGGGCAGGCTATCAACCGCCTCACCGTGATGCCGAAACAGGTCCTCACCAACAGCATCGAGGTGCCGAAGAACCTCCACCTAGAGGAGTGATACATATGATTTTTGGAGGAACCACCTAGAAAAAAAGGAAGGGAGGGAACACATTCAATTACGATAATACAAACAGAGGGAGCGAGACGTGCTACTCCTTTGCCCAGGAAAATAAACCTTCACCACACAATGACGCCTTGGTGATCGAAATTATGGTGGAGGGATACCAGATGCGCCGTACGCTAGTGAACACAGGCAACTCGGTTAACGTAATGACTAGAAGAGTATACGAGGCCATTAGAGGGAACTACAATCACCTTGCTATCCATCAGGCGCCGTTGATTGGTCTAGGCGGTCACATCATGCGCGTATGCGGTTCAGTGAACTTATCTATTACATTGGGAGATGATGGCCCCAGGTGGAAGACACGAGCCGAATTCCTTATTGTAGACATCCCGTTGGCATACAACATAATCCTAGGGCGCCCACTCATTATCAGATCTGAAGGCGTCATTAACCTCAGGTACCTCACGCTCCAAATACCTACACACCAAGGGATAGCCACTGCCCGGGGAAATCAACAAACCGCTTAGGAGACGTACTTGATGTCCCTAAAGGCTGAGGTTTTATCGGTGGATGAGGAACTAGATCAGGGGAAAGCCACTGAACTAGTGGATGTGATGGTAGCGGTTACCTTAGAAGAAGGGAAAGAAACCCGCATGTCTGGGGAATTGACAAATAAAACCAAGGAAGAAATCCTAACAGTATTGAGTGAAAAGGTCCAGGCTTTCGTATGGACCTCGGCGGACCTCAAAGGTGTCAACCCCGAAGTTGCAGAGCACAGGCTGAATGTTTTCCCTTAGGTAAAACTAGTTAAACAAAAGCGAAGGAACCATGCCCCAGAAAGATAGAAGGTCATAGAAGAGGAGGTCTCTCGCCTGCTTCAGGCCGGGCACATCAAAGCGGTCCGCTACCCCGATTGGATTACCAATGTGGTATTGGTCAAGAAGTCGAATAGAAAATTTCGCATGTGCGTGGACTTCACAGACCTAAATAAGGCATGCCCGAAAGACAACTACCCTCTCCCCAGCATTGACATGTTGGTAGATGCCATGGTAGGCTATGCCATTTACTCCATGTTAGACGCAGCGTCGGGGTATAATCAGATACCCGTAGTTGAAGAAGATAAAGAAAAGACATCATTCATCACGCACGAGGGAATATACTGTTACAATGTTATGCCCTTCTGTCTTAAGAACGTTGGGGCCACGTATCAAAGAATGGTTAATGAGATCTTCGGGGACATGATAGGAAAAGAAGTAGAATTGTACGTAAATGATATGATTGTTAAGAGCAAAGCCGAAGGAGAGCATGCCACAGACATAGCCAAAGTTCTGACCCTCCTAGAGAAGTACGGGTTGAAGCTGAATCCAGAGAAATGTGCCTTCGGCGTAATAGGAGGGAATTTCTTGGGGTATTTGGTCTCACAAAAGGGAATAGAGGCTAACCCTGACAAGATAAAAGCGGTGCTTCAACTCAAAGAACCCCAAAGTATCAAGGATGTCCAGCGTCTCAATGGTAAACTCAACGCCTTAGGCCATTTCATTTCTTGTGCAATGCGAAGATGTATCCCATTTTACAAAGCTTTAAAAATGAAGAAGTTCATATGAGGAGAGGACTGCGCTACAGCCCTTGCCGAGATCAAAACCTTTTTCATCTCCCCACCCTTGCTGAGCCACCCCGTCACCGGTATGCCCCTATATCTCTATTTCAACATCTCGGAGGAGATAGTGGGATTGGTGTTGGCTATAGAAGAGGGGGCGGATCAGTTTCCGGTCTATTATGGCAGTCGTGCTTTGAAAGGCGCCAAAGTAAAATATGGCCGAATGGAAAAGCTAGCATTCTCTCTAGTAGTGTCTTCTCAAAAATAGCGCCATTACTTCCAAGCCCATACAATCATAGTACGAACCGACTTGCTGCTCAAGAAAGCGCTTCAGTGGCCCGAATCTTCAGGATGCCTTACCGAGTGGTCCCTCAAACTTACAGAGTTCGACATTCGATTTAAACCAAGGATGGTGTTGAAAGCACAAGCATTAGCAGACTTCGTGCAAGAAGCTCCTCCTCAGAAAGAGCTACCGGGGGTAGCATGGGGCATGTTCATAGATGGCAGCTCCAACAGCACTGCGGTAGGCATTGGAATCTTCATCCAAGGTTCGAAAGGGATAGTGATTCGGCAAGCCGCTAGGCTGGAGTTCAGAGCCTCCAACAACGCAGAGGAATACGAAGCACTGATTTTCGGTTTAGAAATTATCAAAGCTATCAAACCTAACTACACCAATGTATTCAACGATTCTGTGCTAGTAGTCAAACAATTCGAAGGAGAGTTCAAAGCCAAAAGTGAGGCCATGCGACAGTATCTTGCCCGAATCTCCTCCCTCATAAAAGAGATACGCGGCGAGGGTACCGAAATATTAATTAAGCAGATTGCTAAAGCGTTGAATGCCGAGGCGGATAGACTAGCGAAGGGGGCATCAAGCGAGGAACAAGAGATCTTACTTTCCTGTGTCCCTCTGCGGATCAACACCCCCAGCGTGCCGATGATAAAGGTGCTGTAAACGGAAGTGGAGGATGAATAGTTCACTCCCATTTGCAAATATTTGGAACACAATGAGCTACCGGTAGAGGAGAGTGCTACACAAAAGATAGTGCGGAAATCCTTTCGTTACGCGATAATCAGCTGACACTTATACCAGAAATCCATCAGCCATCCTTAGCTGAAATGCGTAGGTCGCGGTAACGCCGATTACATATTGTGCGAAGTTTATAAGGGTCTCTGTGGTGCACACGAGAAGAAGGACGCAATGGTTCGAAGGGCCAAACTACAAGGCTTCTATTGCCAACTATGGAACTAGATGCCAAGAATCCGGTCCAAGCCTACGCAAAAACGTCATCAGCACCAACTGGGCCAAGATCAATTATTCAGGCTGCATAGCCCTTTACCCTGTGGGGTGTAGATTTGGCGGGGCCCTTGCCGAGAGTAAAACAACAGAAGCGTTGGATAATTGTCACTGTGGATCACTTCACCAAGTGGGTAGAGGCGGAGCCGCTGTCAGCCATTTCGCCGAAGTAAGTCACCTCTTTCTTCAGCAAGAACATAATGTCACATTTCGGCATCCCCCATACCATCATAACGGACAATGGGACGCAGTTCAATTTCCATGCTTTCAAATGTTTTTGCCAATGTCTCAAGATACGACTTCATTTCTCCAGCGTTTCCCACCCTCAAACGAATGGCATGACGGAAGTAACTAATAGAACCATTTTGGAAGGAATCAAAATGAGAGTCCATGAACACGGTTCAGCGTGGCTGGAAGAACTTAATAATGTACTTTGGTCCTACATAAACACACCATGGACGGTAACAGGCAAAACACCCTTCCTCCTCATGTACGGAACTGAAGTAGTGGTGCCTGTTGACGTTGGCGCACCCAGGGCAAGGGTAGCAAATTACATCGAAGGATCCTCAAATGATGACTTGCTGAGGTACAACCTAGATTCGCTGGAGAAAAGGTGGGACCAAGCTCTCATCCGCATAACGAAATACAAACGGCGCATCGCCCTCATCTGCAATTAAAAGATCAAGCCACTCAAGTTCCAAGAGGGTGAGCTAGTCCTTCGCAATACCAAGGACTCACAAACAAGAGAAGGGCGAGGGAAGCTCGGCATTAAATGGGAGGTCCCGTTCAAAGTGACAAAACGAATAGGAGGTAGCGCCTACAAGTTGTCCACCATTAGGGGAAAAGTCCTACCCCACACATGGAACGTAGTCTCTCTTCGAAAGTTTTATCCAGGAGCATGATAAACAATGTCTTGTATATTTATTCACAGATTATGTTTTGTAAACTTTCAGGATAATGGGAATACAAAGTTCTGCAAATCTCTTTCATCAAATGGGTAGATAACCATGCTAAACAGCCCGCAAGGTCAGATCAACGAGATCCCCTCAGCGCTATTATGCTTTGAAATTAAAGCAAGTTAAACAGCCCGCAGGGTTAGATCAATGAGATCCCCTCGGTACTATTCAGCTTTGAAATTAAAGCAAGTTAAACAGCCCGCAGGGTCAGATCAATGAGATCCCCTCAGCGCTATCCAGCTTTGAAATTAGAGAAAGTTAAACAGCCCGCAAGGTCAGATCAACGAGATCCCCTCGGCGCTATCCAGCTTTGAAATTAAAGTAAGTTAAACAGCCCGTAGGGTCAGATCAACGAGATCCCCTCGACACTATCCAGCTTTGAAATTAAAGCAAGTTAAACAGCCCGCATGATCAGATCAACGAGATCCCCTCAGCGTAACACGCTTTGAAATTAAAGCAAGTTAAACAGCTTGCAGGGTTAGATCAATGAGATCCCCTCGGTGCTATCACCATTTGAAATTAAAGCATGTTAAATAACCGACAGGGTCAGATCAACGAGATCCCTTCGGCGCTATCCAGCTTTGAAATTAAACCAAGTAAACAGCCAACAGGGTTAGATCAAATAAGGCTATAGGGATTCCCCGCTTCGGTAAATTTAACACTATACATTCAATAATACAATGGCATAGCATGCAGTAAAAGAATATAACATCTCACAAAAGCCCAGTAAGGAACAACGCTAATATCAACAACAAATTCACTGATCAAACATATATATTAGCCCACAAGACGGGCTTTATAGCTACCAAATATCAAAACTACAACAAGGAATATCACAAAACAGGATAAGAAAACAAGCCGCACTAGCTCAGAAGGGGAGAAAAAGCATGTGTAAATCACAGAATCTTCTCCATCCAACCCCAAACAAACAGGCTCCAAAGGATCAACATCTAACAAATTATCAGCATAGTCCAATGGAGGCTCCTCATCATTTAAGGGTGGAGATCTCAGCACATCAAGACTGGACCTCCTCTTCATTGGTCGCCACGGAGGAGACGTTGGAGTAGGAAGGCTCTGGTGTGGGGGGGCTAAAGATGCGCTCATCTTCTTCCTAGAGGCTGAGGGGTTCCTCAAGTGGGGCTATCTGGGCAAGATCATCAATGTTCGCGCTAGGAAACTTGTTGCGCACTGCGTCGAGGAAGGTAGTGTGATAACTGAGATGATCCTCTCACCAGTCCTCACGTGTCTACTTCACCTTCATCTTATACTTAGCCTTATGGCGATCATATTTATACTGAAGGTCTTGCAGCGCCTTAGCGTTCCCCTCAGCGACAGTCCTCCAATACCCCAGCCCCTTTTCTGCATTCTCCAAATCCTTCGCCATCTTGGCTTTATTCTCCTGCTCCCTCGCCGCATCAGCCCTCAACTCCTCAATCAACGCCTTAAGCATTTTCTACTCGGCTTCCACGGTATATTTGATCTTGGCCAATGCCACATAATGCTTCTCCTCTAAGCCCCGCATAGTGTTTATCAGCTCCTTCCGCTTTTTCTCAGAATACTCCAAGTCCAAGAGATCTTGGGTCAGATCCGCAGCTTACTTCTTGCCCACCTCCCCCATCTTCCTAGCGGTTTCCTCCATCTCAGCAAGGGCATCGCGCTCTTGTTGAACCTCCTTTAGCCGCTTCGCACTAGCATAAGCAGTCTCCACTTAACGTTGTGCCTCAATCAGCTCCTTCGCCACCCGATGAGCAGTAGAAAAAGCCTTCACAACAAGAACAGAGACAAATCAGACAGCAAAAGTCAACAGCACGGATGAGTAACACGCATACATGTCCAAAGAATCAATACCCAAACCCCTAATTAAGAGAATACTTACAAGCAAAGCTTGTTACTCAGCATAGGCCCCTAACTCAGCAGGAACCAAGGTGCTGAAGAGCGCATCTTCGCTAGTGAGCTCGGTGTAGCCCCCCAACTCACCCAAAACCTATGCCTTAAGCAGAGGCACATCTTCCCCATGGACCTTCCGCCACAACTACAAAGAAACCGGACAAATTTCAGCAAACAATGCGAGCAAACAAATAAAAAAAGGGGAGAATTTTAGTCATCAAAAGTACCAGGGGTGGATCATATTTGGCCCATTAGACCTGCTCCTCCTCCGTTAGCAGAGCTTTCCCCTTAGAGGACTTCCCTCCAACTTCATCATCGCCATGAGGGCGCTTTTGGCCCCTCTCCCTAATCTCCACACCCTTTGAGGGTGTGGCAAACGTCCTCCCCCTAGGAGGGCCTCCAGGGCTGGCCGCAAGGACCAAACCCTTTTAGGTGTGGTCTCTACGATAACCACATCCTCGCTGGCCTTGTTGGCCACCTCTCGCACGGCAAGAGGATCCAGAATCCCCTACTCAAATAGTTGCTGGGCCCATCCACCAGCAGCAAGTGCCTCTTGCTTCGGCACCACCTCCGGCACCTCTACCGCCACCATCCCGGTAGGATTAACTTCCTCTTCATTCCTTGCATTTGCTGGGGCTACTTCTGGCGCCTGGATCCTCGCCGCTGCCACTGCAGGAGCAATTTTGGGTTTCCACTTAGTATGAGCCATTCCTACAAATAAATGGAAAAGCAAAGATCAGTTTTTTGAAGTCTCACCATCCTCAGCAGTTAAATCAGTATACACAATGGCCCCTTGCTCCATCCAGCAAAAGAGGCCATCGGGTTGACCCAGTAAAAACTCTGCCACGCACCAGTGGATGCCTGGTCGAGTACAATTTCCGCCTCTCGGCACTGCGCGGGGCTTAAATCCATGGCTCGACACTAGGTATGAGGATCCTCAGGGTTGCAATTCAATTTGGTATGGAAAGAGAACTCCCCATCCCATAAGGGGTTTTACATTATCTGCGGAGGGGAAAATCCAGAACCATTTATCCTTAAAATCCCTAACATGGGATTGCTTCCCCACCGGCTTTGGCATTGTCTCCCTTGTACTTCCCCAAAACACGAACGCTCCCGAGTGCTTTGTACGAGGCTTGAAGAAGAGACGGAACACATGCCCTGAGAGGACAAAGCCGAGTTCGTAGCACATTCGCGCGAGCACAGCCAAAATAATCCAGGCATTGGGATGCAATTGACAAGGGTACAAGCCAAATTCGCACAGCACATCCACTACGCCGGCATTCAGGGGGAAGTAGAATCCCCAACGCACCTGCTGACACAGCACAGGCACTAAATCCTCCCTAGGGGATTCCACATAACCTCCCTTTCTTCGACGCCTTCCCCATAACGCCGCGTGATGCCCCGATCAATAATTCAAAAATCTCAGTAGCTATTTTTTTCTTGATTATGGTGGGTGTTTGGTAGTCCGCCCCCTTAGTGGGAAAAGGTGAAGAAGACTCCCCTGCCACGATTTGGCGGTGTGAGATAGAGCCCGAGCCACCCCTCATCATCTCCACCGCAACGGCTTCCTCCATAGCCCTCAAGGGTAACACCATAGTAGCAACAGGGGGTTCACGCTCCTCCACCGATTACCGGCAACAGGCGTGGTGGACCAAGGCAAAGGAATCGGAAGAACTTGAAGACAATTTACCTTATATAATAAGAGAAAAAGAAAGGCAACTCACTTAGCAGAAGAAAAAGAAGTTTGGCAATAACTTGTCAGAAGAAGGCAAAAAAATTGGAGAGCAAATAGCAACATAGAATTTCAGAAAGCAAAATCAAGCGAAAGAACAATGAAAGAGCGCACACCCTAATATATCAATAAATCGCATAGAAAACGAAGAGGTACACCCATTGAATGAAACATGGTCATCATTAATGTTTCAAATGGTGGATGTGAAAGGCTGTGTTAGATCAACAGTCGCAGCTCCAAGAAAAGACACCGCGCGTGCTTAAGGTACACGTGCAGACCTTTTAAAGGCCCTAAAGAGCCTTCACTTGGGTTCGTTGGGGGGGGGGACTCCTGATATCAAAGCCCATTAAAGGCCCAAATAAGCACGCATTGGCCCAAAAACAAGACTCCACAGTCAAACTACGCCTCGGCATAACCACGCGCTTAAACCACTTCGGCATAGCAGCAAGGCCGATTCCTAATCCTACAGCGAAATGCCTTCAGCGCTACCCACCGCACTTGAGCTGAAGTGGCATCTGCAAAACCCAATGCTGATTCGGCGCACTCCTTATCTCTCCTCTGTCGCATTAAATACAAACCTGACTGGCAGGGATGAATCATTTAATGCTCAGTCGACTGAAAAGACCCTCAAGTGGCTTGCCACTTACGCATAGCTTGCAGGCGGACCCCAAAGGTCATCATTACATAAATCCCTATAAATAGCAAGACGATCTCCCGCTAGAGAGGTAACTGTTACTCTAAAAACTACACATTTATCACCTTCGTCAGATCGCTAACTTAAGCATCAGAGGCTCTTTGCCGGAAACACTTCTGACCGGAAACTTGTTTTGCAAGTCCTACAGATGTGGAATATGTGACACATATCATTCATGTGGGAGAAAAGCCCTTAGAACCCAGTTTCTATTATAATTTCTCATCTTTTTTATAACTGAATCGCTTTTCATCATCCCATAATAATCACTCCTCTGGATCCTAAATACTAATCATTTTAGATTTTTCATCAAAATCAATAAGACATTTAATGCATTATAAAAATGATTAATCTCTTTCTTTTGTTTTTAAAAATAAATTTGTCTTTCTTCTTAATTAATAACTTATAAATTAATTTATATTTAACATCTTTCCTAATAAATGCAATGGTAAATTAGAAAAAAATTGTAAAAAATTGCATTGATATTTTAAAATGACAAGTAAAAGAAATAAAAAATTAAA
>CATIWQ010548904.1:0-18262 GCA_949673415.1 Euphorbia schlechtendalii | reverse complement strand
TTACAAAAACATGAACTATTTTGCACTAAAAATACACTCTTCATCTATATTCACAAAAGTTCAACTTTTAGGTTCCAAACTTATAAAATTTGTATCAAAATTTTTCACTGTGATGTATATGATGATTTTTATTTAATATGTAATACAAATATGACAAACGTGTACGTATGATTCCATTTATAAAAGCTAATAGGGTTCTTGATTGAATGAGCACTTTAGATACGTTTCAAATAAACTGATCAAATATATTCACCAAATTTAAATTAATACTCCCTCCGTCTATTAAATATTATCGTTTTAACTAATTCACGGTTTTTAAAATAACAATAAACTGAATGAGATGATTTACTAACTTACCATTTCATAAATATACTCTATTTTCAAGACTTCATTAATATGTTTAAATATTGATATCTATAGTATTCTCAACTTTGTTTTTGGAGATAAACAAATTAATAGGAGTTCGAATGGAAAACTTATAAAAAAAGCACATTAAATTAATCTTCGTTGGGAGGTTTTTAATATTGTCTTGTTGCAAAGGTCAGTTAAGGTTGCTTGCCTTCTGTTTATGTTTAATGCTTGATGTAGTTTTTAACTTTTAGATTGTCTTTGTCAACCGACTACGAATCATGCTGCATTGTTACTGAAGTAGCTGATTTTTTAACATGCAAAAAGATTTTATCCACTTTTAAATAGAGTTGTTATTGTCTGTGATTCGATTTGATAGAATATATTCGTCGATGAAAAAAATAATTCCAATTTTTTTACTGCAATATAAACTAGAAAATGGTCAACTTAACACCTTTGGCTAATTAAATTGCTTAACCTAATTTAAATTGTAACTTAGTAGTCTCCAAATAAGATTATCTATACATGTTGGCTATATATACAGCAAAAAAATTGTTAATTTCCTAGCTTTTGTTTTTTTTGGAGTTTCCTGGTAACAATTATTGTCTAATAGTACTATTTAATAAAATAATTACTGAATTGTTCTCATTCTTCTCCCAACGTCAACTTAAATTTTATTGTCCAATTTTGCATGATCTATTCAAAATAGTTTTATATATTTGCATTCATCACTCTATAACTATGTTTTAAATTATTAAACATTCTCGCGTTACTGTCTTATATCGCATTTTCTAATTAATCAATATTATAATTATAATTAAAAATATTATATATTACATTAACATTAATAATTAAAATATTAATAAATTATTGTTATTATTGTTGTTGTTAACAACATTGTTAATAGTGGCAAATGGCTTAACGTAGTTGGTTAAGACATGAAACTGTGATCGTAGAAATCACATAATCGAGTCCACATTCAGGTGGAGTGAGGTAGGATTTTTTTTCATTATTATTGTAAGCCTAATGAGACTATTTTTTTAAAAAAATTACATTGTTGAATAATTATTTTTTCATATTAATATTATAATTTTTTTATTGTTATTGATTATTATTATTACTATAATTTTTATTAAATTATTAATTACAATAATTATTATTAAAATTAGAATTAATGGACCTGAATTGAATTTAAATTAACTGAATTTAATGGACTTTAACTGAATTTAATGAACTTTAACTAAATTTAATAGACGTTAACTGAATTAAACTAAATTTAACTTAATTGAAATGAACTGAATCAAATTGAAAATTGAAGGTGACGATAATAACACGTAATTGATTTTGATATTTTTTATTGCAAGTGTGCAACAACAACACAAAATCAATGAGCACATCGGCCGGCGCCGCTACAAATGGCCATTTATTTGGTCAACATTCTACGTCGCCTACACACTATTAAAGTCAACTTTTAAATGCTCCATTTTCTTTTTCTAACAGTATTTTGAAAATCAATGTCAGTTAAAAAAAAGAAAATCAGCATCAGTTATTCGTAGTAGAAACTTATCCACTAGTATAGGAAAATCAAGACAACAGGCACGAACTAGGATCGAAAATAGGGGGGTTAAAATAACATGTAATTTTTTTTGACAATATTTTTTTCATATGAAAAATTAGTTTTAAATAATTTTTTTATGCAATTTGAGGACTTATTTATTCAATTATTAGAAGTTTGATATTTGTATGTTAAAACAAATACATACAATATGATTCATGTTATTTTAAATAATTTGTGCCCCATTAATATACAAATATTTGAAATCATTTGTAAGAAATTGCCTCAAAACATATTTAATTTGGTTTATAATGCTATTCGATTAAGACACTACAAATCTGAGAAAGGGAAATATGGTAGTAAAAATGAATGATAACATTAATGTTAATATCTGTATAATAAGCTTTTTGTGCAAACGAAGAACATAATTCTTAAGTAGCTTGATTGGATATGATTGCACTTGAATGTTGCAAGTTTAGGTTTTGAACCTTGCTAGGTGTGAAATATATAAATTTTTAAATATCAAACTCAAACGACCTCGTTTCATACGTGTAAAATATTAAATGTTACATTTGGGAGCCACTGGGTTTCGAACATGCTCCATAGGCTGGTATCACCTAAGCCAACTCCCACCTTGTTTTAATCTACTTTTATAAACCTATTATCTGTATAAACAAAAGCTCAGGGGAGGCTAGGACCTCTGCACCCTATAACGTGGGTCCGCCTTGCAAGACAACAATGATAATCGGGGAGAAGAATTATTTATAATTTTATTGGGAGGATCGGGGACAATGAAAACATAAGGGGATGGTAATATAAAACAAAAATGCAATGAATTTACGAAATATTTATAGTCATGTATGATTCACTTGTCATATTAGCTTGTATGTGGAATTCTATGACTCTGCACTTGCCTGAATTGATATTTTAAGATACGTGTTTGCTATCAATAACTTTAGAATATATGCTACAAGAAAAACATAAAGAGAATCACAAAAACCTAATGATGATAATTTTATCACTGTAATAATATGAAATGTGAACCAAATCAAAACCGAGTCCTTGTTTTTCAAGTTTTTCAATTTAGTTGTAAATATATTTCAATTGGTGTAGACAATATTATCAATATTAATGTTGATAATTATAAATCATAAATATTAACTAATAACTATATTCAAAATAGAACTAATTAATAATTTGCAATATCAAAAACCTTTTATTAATGATAAGACTTAATAAATAAATGTGATTAATAGTAAACAAAGAATATAAGTAAATAATAAAAGCAACTAATAGCAATACACAATTTTTTTTATTATTATTTATGAATTCAATAACAAAAATTACAAAATTCATTATTTATTAGTTGTAGGTATATTATTATTAAAATAAAAACTAAACTATCATTAATATAAAAAAATTATTAATAATCTAAATAATAATTTTTTTGATTATATAAAAAATGAAAATGATAATACATATTGACAATTTAAAATACTGTTGTTAATAATATTTTAAATATCATTTTTTCAGTACTGTTGAAAAAATACATTACCTATATGGTTAAAGATGTATACATTTAATTTCTTTTAATTTCAATTCAGCCATAGTTAGTGTCTGTAATCATCAAGCTTCCACCAATTACTTAGTACACACTTAATTTATATTATAAATTTACCATCTGTATTCAAAATTGGCATCCCAATCTCTAGGGACATAATTTAAAGTGGAGCTTTTTACTTTTCTCCTAACATGCATATGGCATTCAATTATTTTAAATGATAAAAAAACATAATATTATAAACTCGTGTATTTTTTTTTAATTTAAGACCAGTTTGTAAATTCTATAATTTTTAAGGCAAACGGAATATAAATTATGAAGTTATGTATAGTTTTAATCTTAATCTGAATTTTTGGATATTTATGATGAGTAAAAATATTGCTTCAGTTGAAATATTTTTTGTAACATGTTGATTATGTGAAACATGGTTGATTTCATGAAGTAAAGTAAGGTTTCTGTGAAATAATTCAATACATCCTGTCAATTAATCAATTATAAGGTAATGTTTGTATTGATTCTAATAGCGAGAATATTCCAAAAAATATTCTAAAGTTTATAATTATTTGCCCATTCAATTAGTTGAAGACACGTGATTAAATTTTCTTTAGATTTTGGTATAGTTAGATGATCTATTAGGTCCCTCTGGAAATAGTAGCATTATGGCAACATGAGTGACCTGCAATGTAGAACACACTTAGAAGAGTTTGTCGGAAGTCTCAATGGTAAAGTTAGGTGGATAGAAGAATACGTCGCCAGAAACAATTATGTTTTTGCTGATGGATGTCATTGTGTTTGAAATGTCGTAAGAACTAAGAAACAACATATCCTACTGATTTTTGGATTTTTCTGACGGGCTTTCTATCATGAAAACATTTTTTTCTTGAGTGAAAATGGTAAATTTAGAGAATTTGCACAACGAGAAATATTGATGGTGATTTCTTTACGGAAAAGCGATGATATGACATGTTTCTATTATAAATTTCGTACGTTAGTACTTTTAGTGTAATTGTATTAATTAATTGATCGATGCGATTGTGACATATCATCAAACAAGTCGGGATAATGTGGAGTGCATGTTTATTCGAATTCTATCACGATTCGGGGGCTCAGGGGCAGCAGGGTCCAGGGATAGCGTCCTAGGCTAGGGCAGAGCTATTACCTCGAAAAGTCATCTTTTTTGGATAAAAAACCTTCATGTTTCCCGAAAAGTCATGTATTTTCGAATCTCTATATTCCCGAAAATTCATATCTTTTGAACATGTCCACCTTGGACAGATATAAATACCTGAAATTGGTCATACATTATGTTGGTTCGAAAAGTCACAGTGTTTTTGTGTTCTAAGTTCTTGTTTAATATCTTGATTTTATCCGATCGAAAATATGGTAGAACCACCAAAATAGTCTCAATCTGATAATGTTATCACGACTTCATATTCATCCAAATATTCCCCTATTCCCAACACCTTGTCACGTGACCCTGCAAATCGAGAGTTGGAACTGAAAATGATTACGCCCAATAGTTGTTGTATCAAGTCCTCCAATAGTGATGGACATTAACATGCATCTACTAGGCACTAAAGTTGTATAAAGTCGAATTTTTTTAAAAGAGTTCGTATTTATTGGTTAGAAAGAAATTATCAACAGAAAATGGTTGGACAACACTTTTTTTGAGGTAACGTTGTGAAATCAAAAGGCACACATTCATATAATTTAATGTGGAAGAAAAAGTGTTCTTAATGAACAATATAGTAGAAAAAAGAAGTTGGAAAGCTTCTTATATAAATGCTTGAAAATCAATTTATAACTCGACCGAGGTATGGGTCGACTAATTCAATCAAAAAATTTAATAGCACAAATTCATGTAAAAAATAATAGTTGGACTCAGGTTGAATTTGATCTCTATAAAATAATAATATTTAAGCTTAACCTACTACAAAATAATTTTTTAAAATTTAAAATTTAAAATTTTTTATATATTACTTACAAGAATGGTGAGGCCATATTTACACAGATTTTATAGTTTAATACGTAGATTACCCTTTGAAAGTCAGTGAAAAAAATCATGTATCATTTCAAATTTTGAAAAGTAACACTTTACATCTCTCAAATTAACCCTTTAAGCGGACTTGCACACTCTCACAGCAGAGAGTGCAATCCACTCACGCGGACGTAGATATATGCATAATAAATTGGATAAGTAAAACTAATAGAATTATGACATTTGTAAAAGTGAAAAAATTTCAAAAAGTCATAAAACCATTTCATCATATCCCTACTTTAAATTTTATTTTCAATTATACCATCTTCCTCGTATATGCTTAAATCCTAAATCAAGTTCATAAACACAATCTCCTACTCTAAACACAAAATCTTTAAATAAAATGTCAATCTTTGGACATAAAACTCATTCTCGATGTTGCTAATGAAGTTGAAGGAAGACAATATTCTTATGGCTTGTTTGGTTGGCGGAATAGAATAGAGTTGACAATGTATGTAAAAACATCAATTATGATGCATGATTCCGACGTCAGATAGAATAGCTCCTCCTAATTTCCATGGAAATTACAATATATCTATTCCTCTTTGAAGTGAAGGAATAGCTATTTCATGATTCTCATGGAAATTAGAAATAGCTATTCCTTCCGGCGTTGGACTCATGTATCATATTTAACGTTTTTGCATTTATTTCCTATTCTATTTCATTCTATTCCATTCCGCAAACCAAGCGAGACCTTAGAGTTTCTTGTATTTGTAAGTTCTTAAAAGTACCGGAGCCAAAAATTGTTCTCATCCGTAGGAAGAAATAAAACAAAAGCACCTGGTTTTTTTTAGCTGAAATTAGCTTCTGCTTGTTTCATAAACTCAATTTAAAAGCTTACGCTCTGGCGTCGACCCAAGCAACAATACCTCTGAGTCCTCATTTCTTTGCCTTCTTTTATGGATGTCTCCAATCTCACTTTAAAAGTGAGTTTGAGTGAGATATGAAACTCCAACCCAGCTTCAAATCTTATTTTAAATTTTGAAATTGCTTCGGTATCACTTCAAAGTAACTTTAAAAAAAATTTGATAATACATTTTTACTTTTAGTTTTTTTATTTCTTTTATTTTTAATTTGATTGATTGTTTATTATTTGGAGTTAAGTAGAAATGAATTGATGATAATATTTTATTTTGAAGTAGAATCTTAAAGGGAAGGGTTGAATAGTACACTTCGTTACAACTTCAAATTATTGTCCACTTTCTAATCATCGGGATTCTATTTTTAGTTTTCCTGTTATCAAATTTTCAAACCCTACCAATTAAGAGTTTTCAATGATGACTCCGACTACGACCTTTGAGTGATTCATGGAGTGGCTGCTTAGCCACCAGCGACATTGGAGACATATAATAGCTGGAAGAAATTGACAACAACTGGATTGTTCTTATTTAAATTCAAATTATGTATTCATTTGAGGGGTTTGTTTTGGTGGAGAGAAAGAAGAATATATAGAGAAAAAGGGAGAGTTGAAATTTAAACCTCACCCTCTTAGAAAGTCAAACCTCATCACATCATCTTGAGGGGTTTAAGTTAACCATTGTCCACTTTTATCAATTTCGGGGTGCAAAGTGTCGCATTCCAAAATTTGAGACGACATGTGATTTTTTGTGATGATTTTGGGGATAAACTATGTATTAGGCTAAGAAAAATTACACAATTTACACAAATGACTTATTCACGTTTCATTCTTTTTTTCATTATGTGATGATCATCACTGCCCCCATTCCAACTATTTTTCTCATTTTGCACCTCTCTGTTTCACTTATTATCTATTCTTCTCGATTTCTTAGTCTTCGTTTCACCGTCGATCGGCTTCTTCTCCATCCTATCTACGTCGCCACCGATTGGAGTGCTATTTCACTGCCGTTTCAGGTCTAAGTCTCTCTTTTAAGGTAAGTTTACTTCTCAAATGGGTTTTACAAGTTTGGGTGTTTAAGGTTTTGTGATGGGTATCTAAGGGTTATGATTGCAAGGGGTATTTGGGGGTTTAGGTTTAATATTCTTATTCTTTTCTTCCTACAGTGAACGTGTGGTAGAGAAATACTGGTGTTTTCAATTGGAAAAATACACGGCTTCATTACTAATATTTTCTTGATTAATAAATTTTACTTCAATGTAGCTTGGATAAATCACTGTAGTTGTTCAATGTAGCATGGCTATTTATAATTTTACATCAACATCTTGCATAAAGACTAGAGAGTAGAAAAATGACCGTTGATTTTGACTTGTTTTTACCTTTAATTGATATTAGGTGAATTTGTGTTCAGTTTTTTTGAGACAGGGGGTGGCCTTTTTTTTTTTTTTTTTTTGCAACAATATTTTGATCGATCATTTAATTTTAAATATTCGCCTACTAAATAACTAATTAATTGCTTATACGTGTAAAGTTGCTTTGTAAGTGAAATAATATCATATAAATAATATAAATAGATTAAATATTATAATAAATTGTAATTTTTAAAATAAAAAATCAATTAAATATTCTTCAATTAACACCCTAATATTTTCAAACCCATATATATAGTGTTCATAGAAGCTGTGAAGATATGCTTCATAAAACCTTTTTTTTGAAACAATTGTAGATGTTATGATTCGAACTCTTGTTAACGTATGTACCACTCGAACTATGTCCAATTGGTTACTTCATATAACCTTTAAAATAGAAAAGAAATAATAGAATCGGATTTAAAGAGAGAACACGTTACTAGTGTCATGTGATATATATAAAAGTCTAAGACTTATAATTATAGTTTTAAATTTGTATTTTGGGGTTCAAGGTGCTAGATTATGGTCTAAAATTTTATCAAAATAATTTATTGATTGAATATTTCTAATTTTTTATTTGTTAAAATGTTAGTTAAATGGTTATCAAAGTGAAAAAAACCAAATACAAACTTTAAGATATTTGGACTTTTTAGGCCGGGCCTGTTGAACCATTTCAGCCCAATCTGTTTTCTACATTGTGATTTTAGGCCAGGCCTATTGAACCCATGCAGCCCATTACTAGCTAAAATGCGATACCATTAACTAAAGTTTTTCTTACAGTAATAAAATTGCTGCTATATAATCACGTTAAAATTTATACAATTTTTTGATTTCGTCATAAAATAAAATAGACATTTAACTTTCATTATTGTTGCAATATTAATATTTTAGCAACAAATTTTCTTTTAACTATAAAATCTAATGCTTTTTTTACTCTCAAGCATTAAATAACATTTTTTTGGTACCATTTTTATTTCTTTCAATAATGATATTTTTATCTCACATCTATATTTAATCATTTAAGACCTTCAAATTTTATTTTACATATTAGATGAATCATGATTTAGATAGCGGTTAATTCTTTGACACGTAGGGAAAATTAGAGAAAATATGTTCATCTACACCTATCTTTAATTTAAGCTATAATTGAGTTTAATTCCATTTAATAGATTATTTCATTGTGTGAAAGAAAATCTTGATATATACAAAAGCTAGATTCTACAAACTACACCGAAACTAGATTAATTAACAAATAGTAACAAACTGAATAGATTATATAATAAAATATTTAGCAGAACTAAGTTGAACTTAACTGTCCGTATTCTGTAATATGATTCGATACATATTTAATTTATATTTGAAAAACTATGAAAGTTACAAACAAATTTGACTTCTAATTAGAATGAGACTCCAAAAAACTTGGATACCAACTCCAGATATTAATTAAAAGGAAAATACGATATTTTTTTTACAGAGCTGTATTTGACACAAAATTAAGTTAACACTCTTTTAAACCTTATTCATCTAGCCGTCAATCTATTTATTCATCAACGGTGTAAATAAAGTGTGAAACGGCCGAAAAGGGCAAAAACAAAATACAATCTTCGATATATTCGGACTTTATGGTTCTGTTTAAAGCCCAATCGGTCTATAAATTGGGCTATAATGGGCCGAGCGTGTTGAACCCATTTTAGCCCATTCATGTTTTTTTATTGTTTCCTTCACCAAAAAAAGATTAATAAAAAAATTATGGCTTTAAATAATATTTTTTTTGGACACTGTGTGCTAATTATTTAATAATTATTACTTTGATTGTCACAATTTTCTATTTATTACAAAATATGATAGGTTTGGCTAACGTTACTGTAGTTTTTTAGTAATAAAAATGTTGCTACCATAAACTCATGATACTTATATTGTCATTGATTTAAATAGAGGATGCTCCCTCCATTTCAAAAAAATTGTCGCTTTTAGGTTATTTATCAATACCAAGACGACATTAATTAAAGCAATAAAGATACTTATTTACCCCATGAATTTTGTTAATTTGAAAGTTGATTGGATACTTTATTTCTTTTATCATTTTCAATGTACATTAAGTAAGGGTAAAATGGATAAAATTTTTAAAAATATGCATTAAAATTCTAAAACGACAATTATTTGAAATTTTTCTAAAATCCTAAAACGACAGTTATTTTGAAATGGAGGGAATAAGTTTTGAAATTGTTGCAATATTAATATTTTAGAAATTTTTTTGTTTAACATGTTAAACGTAATGCTTTTTAAATAGTATATCATTTCATGATAAATGGTATTTCATTTAATAAATGCACATAATGAGTCTAACTAGACCAGTGTAATGATGTTTGATTATAATAAATGGTAAAACAAAATCAAGGATAATAAAAATTTGCAGAATAATGTATTCACTTATAATTTCAAATTAATCAATTATACTACATCCTTTTGCTAATTATTTTTTATTAATATGAATTACATAACTAATCCATCATCACTTTGCAATAAAGCTTAAAATTTTGCATTTGAAAATTTTAAATTTAAAGCTTTTAATTTCTTTAGATAGACAATATGACAGCTCACAATAAAACAAAAAATCAAAAGTATTGTTTTCATACATTTAAAAAAAATTGAATTTAAAATTTTTATAAAAATATTTGAATAGACTAGTCTAACCATTAAAGGTTTAGTCTCAAAAATTATATAAAATACATTGATACGTGTTCCAATGTTGACTAGGTAAAGATAACTGTATACATTAAAGCGTTATGTTCATTGAAATTTATAGTGATCATATGTATAAATTTGTATAACTTATAATTATTGATGTAATGTATTATACTAATGCTTACATGTAAAAAATATATATTTACTTAAAATATTTTATTTTGGAAATTTTATTTACAAAAGGAACATCTTTAGTATTGTATTATTAATTTAGTTGGTATAATTAATTAAATTTTAAGACATATACCTTGTCTCGGTATATGTTCAATAATGGGCAATGTTTGGTCAAATGCAAGCTTAGATATCCATGATGACCACTTTTGAAATTTTATTATGAAAGGATTTCCTGTAACCGAGAAAACCGAGACATTTCGATTAATACATAATTGTAATCAATCTAGAAGTAATTTGAACCAAAAATGTAAAATCAAACTCTCATAAAATATATTACTACATTAAAAATTTTGGTTGGTATTCAATCATATATCATTGAACCGATAAGATGATTTTGTAAGGAAAAGTTACCAATAAAAAACTTGTAAGAAGGGAACATTTATTCAACTTCAAAAGGTGTAGTCGTATATGAGAATACTATTTGATATTTTTAATTTTTATATATCTAAAAGAAAATTTAATTGAATTTATAATTTAAATTCGCTACTATGCTTAAAGATCGTCTTCAAGTCAAAATAAGAACAATCAGTGAAGAAAATTCTAGAACCTTATATAATAACAATAATAATTATAAATTTGTGTTATGAAAATTAGCATGACAAATAAGGAGAAATCATTAAATGATGAATTTTTTACTACTATTAATCTTGAAATATATATATTTCTCCATATTATTTTTACAAATAATACACGAAAAATTTAATTTAGTGAACATTTACGTGATTAAATTTATAGATCCCACATACAATTAAAAAATCATTTGGATGGTTGAGATATCTAACATCCCAACTATATGTTGACATGCTTTAACCCACTACTACAAATTTCAAAGAAAATTATTAAGAATGGATCTCAAACATGTTTTACTTTATTCATCTAAATCACTTGTACCTCACTGAAAAACTAAAGGCAAACATACATTTTTAACCAAACAATGAGAAGTTACATACTCGTGTAGTTGAAATATTTAAATGTGAGATCTTAATTTAAATGCTATGATATACAGAACTTAACAAATTATTTTTGATATATATATAAAATTAATGATAATGTCAGACTGAAAAGATTCTATGATATATATTCAAAATAAACAGGCTGGAATCAACTGTCTGCATTCTGTAATATAATTAAATTTATACGTCACATACACATTTAAAAAACCACTAATTGGACGGTGGACAACTTTTGACAAAATATTATTTTATAATATATAATAAGTAGTCGAAGCATAAAAATATCATTGTTAATTAAAAAACACATTATTCTATCAAACAGGGCATTTATAGATTTTAAAACATATCGAGTTTCATCTACTCCCTGTATATGAAGCCATTTTTCCTTTTACGTTTTAAGCAACAATTGGCAATTGAAAAAAACTTCAAATCTTTAAGCTATATATGACTTGGCAATATAAAAATCAAATACTCCATATGAAGAAAAAATACAAGAAAACTGAAAAAAGGAAATGTATTACTAGAATTGAAGAGCATAAAACTTTATCAAAACTAAATATTATGTGTAATGTGAAACAAAATAAATTGAATTTCGTTTAGATCAAAGATTCAAACACCATATCAATCATGTAAAACGAATAAACACATACCGAATAGCTTGACAAAGTGGCTATATGTTTGAAACGAACATTTGCTATGGGAAGAAGATGAATGGGAAAACTAGGCTAATATCTGAAACTTCAAAGTTCAAACCTTTGTTTAATACTTTTTATATTAATTGATTTCCTTAACGTAAGGTATAAAACTTTACTGCCCCAACTATGAAAATATTTTTTTAATGTTAAACATCCAATGTCTAACACAAAAGGACAAAACTACGACGGCTCGAGAAAATTTGAAAACATATTTATATATATTATTTTCTGTTTTCATATATTAAATATCTAATTTTTTAAGTTTTATTCATTAACTTGCTGTAAATTAATATTCTTGTGATGTAAAATTTATTGAAAAACCTATAAAATTTGTAATAGAATAATTTCAAGTAATTATAAAACCATTCTGATTTATTGCAGTCATTCTATTTTCAGTAAAGTGAAAAACAAAGCTAACATCAAATTTCTGGTAAAATAATAGAAGACAATTGATGCATAAATGTGATTAGTTTATAATTTTACTTCAATAATATTAATCTTTAATAGAAAAAAATAATATTAATCCTTGAACTCAGGAACTGTTTACACTTTCGTTTTCAGTTCTTTTGGGAAATATTTTGTTTGTTTAATATATTTATTATATGTTTAATTATATCAAGATTGGAATTCTGACGCAAAGAGCATAACAGATGACAAAACACTACAAGACAAATCAATGGCGGCTACTAAAATCCAAATTTATATTATAATATTAATTACTATTTCTGTTATTGAAAAGATAATGCAATAATGTTTATTTCGGTAATTATTTTATGATTAATACATCTAAATGTCCTAATTTATACAATTATATTATTACATCTCCAATTTTTATAAGTGTTCTATTAGTTTAAATTTATTAAAATAGTAACTAACAAATATAATCAATGTATTTCGTACTCAAATTTTTTCTAATTATTCACTTATAATATCATCAATATATAATTTTTCTATTAACTAAAACAAAAGTAAATTAGAAAAATAGTGAAAATGTATTAATAATCTAAAAGAACAACTTAAAAAATAAAAAAAATAAAAAGACTAAAATATAATTCAGAGAGTAAACAAATAGCTGTTCACAATTTTATATTAGAGTACTTTTTTTAAAATCAGAATTATAAATATCAAAATTCTGTTTCCAATAGCAAAATTTAAGGGAAACGAGTCAACTCCTACAGGGCAGAGAAATTAAATGTCTCCCAAGATTAAAATATTATTTTAAAAATAATATAATAATTAATACAGTGTTTTATATATCTTAGACAAAAAAATGGACATAAAATTGATAGATTATTATTACTATTGTATGTTAAAATATCCTTATTTTTCCATCAAATATTCAGGAATTAGTCGTTTTCTTATTGGCTTCATAATTAATGAGAAAACATTAGTTTTTCAAAAAAAAATTTCATATTTTTCATCTAATGTCTTGTCCGATAATGTCTATCTAGTTGACATCATGATAACCCGAGTGAGCATCAAGTATGTGGCATATACTTCATTCTCGGGGTGTTCCTAAAGGGTTGAAGACCATATAAAGAAGTCTTCCATCTTGCAAATAAGGGAATTTTGGCAAAATGTTTCTAATTATACCTTATTTCCATGTCTTCGACAAATTTTCATTTGTTTGTTAAAAAAATAAGAAGGTGTTGGACCTAGTAAAGGTGTAAAAGAGGTCAGGAGGGGTGAATGACTCTTTTTCGAGTTTACGCTTAACTTCAAAAAGTTGCTTCTGAAGTTGCTTCTGAGTAAGCGTATGTTACTCAGAATCCCCTTTTATGTTTTATGAATTTTTGATGCGAAATAAAATAACACACAGATAAATTAGCTGAGTAAGGAAATGCAAACAGCGATTTTTATCCTGGTTCAGCCTCTGCCTAATCTAGTCCTTGGAAACTCCAGTCCAAGATTTAATCCACTATCAACTCTTCTTCTAGTGAAGAGTAAACCTTTTACAATGCCTTGACTGAAGTACCCTTCAACAGTCTTTGTTGAGCTATACCAATACAGAAGTTCCGTTCTTCTATATCTGAGGCTCTGAGCTTCATCTCTATTAAGTACTTTCCTTACTAGATTTGGCTCCCTTAGACTATCTTACCCTCAGCTTAGTGTAAGTTACAATAGTTTAACAAAAATTAATTTTTGTGAACTTCTGAACTTTGTTCCAAGCAGTTCAATTACAAAGAGATGAGATTTGAATATTTGCTATGAGAAGGTTGTAAGCAGATTGAGATTTTGTTTTCGCTTCAGTACTTGTGTTAAGATTCGGCAACCTTCTCAAATGCTGAAAATCTTCTTTATATAGAGGGAGAGAATTTTTCCATTGAAATTATAACCGTTGCTAGAAATACTGCCGTTGTGTTTCAATCTTGTTTCCGTTAACAATCCGTTAGAGAGCTCGTCCAAGTCTGATTTGTACCATGCTGTATTAGGTTGATTTTGCGGGTCTACTTTGTACTTGCAGATATGTTTCAAACTAGCAGGTGAGATTTATTCTTGAATTTGCAGCAATTTTTATTTTATAGCAGACGTAAGATCAGAGTACGCGGCGGCATTAAATACTAAGTCAGCTTTCTTGACTTTTTGGCGCCGAAGAATTGAGTTAACCTTTTGCAATCCTCAGAGGGGATTTTTAACGATCTGAGTATTGAGTGATCTTCCAAGACATTTAACCCCTCATCTGACTTTGACAGCTTCAGGCTATTCTGATGAATCCTTGTACTTCTAAGTCGGCTTCCTTCTAAGCCTTGCTTCTGAATTTCGTTCTGACTTAATACATACAGTACTTTTGCGCTTGTATACTAAACTCGGAACTTACAAAACTTCACATTTCAATTTCAGAACTCAACAGAAACAAATCATTTCTTGGAGGTCAGAGTTCTTGAGTTGGGGAGGAAAGGAGGTCTTTATCAAATCTGCACTTCAATCTCGGCTTATCTTATGTCTCTTTTCCGTATCCCTAGATCCTTGTGCGATTCGATTCACAAATAGTTGAATTCCTTTTGGTGGGTTCGAATGGTACTGAGATGGGTGGTGTTCATTGGTATAGATGGGAACTAATGTGTGAGCCTAAAAAGTTTGGGGGAATGAGATTTAGAAATATACATGATTACTGCACTTCTCGGTAAGCAATTATGGTGTTTCCTGTCTCATCCCGATAGCTTGGTTACTCTAGTTTTTCAAGCATGATATTTTAAAAATGGAGATGTGTTATCTACTGATTTATCTGATTCTCCTAGCTATATCTGGCGTAGCATTTTCTCTGGTATGCCTTTCTTTAAAAATTCCATCCGGTGGAGAGCTGGAAATGGTGAATCTACTTACATGATCGATAAGGCTTGGGCTAATTGTGAACTGAGAGTTATTTTATCTAGGAAGCCTGACGCCTCCTTGGTTGATGCTCAAGTGGCTGATTTTATACACATTGGTGCTTGGAACGTCCTTAAAATCCATGAGTTTTTTGATACTGATAAGGCTATAACCTTATAATTCATACTCCTTTACCTGTTGCCCCTAGATGTGATTCGACCTATTGGCCTTTTGAAACAAGTGAAGGTTATTTGGTTAAATCGGTATACCGTGAGTAAGTGGATCCCCAGAGTGTGAGTAATCCAATTGTTCCCACTATGTGGTCCTCTATTTGGAGCCTAAAAATACCCTCGAAGCGGGTTTTCATGTGGCGGCTTTTGAATAATATTATCCTTACTCGTTGTCAATTATTCAATCGTTGATGCATTGATGATGCTTATTGCCAATCTTGCTATATAGGAGTGGAGGATATTGCTCATATTTTTTCCAATGCTCTTATGCTCGTGATGTGTGGTTTTTGTTTGATAGTGCTTTCTCTGCCCTAAATTCTCTTGTTGTCCATGATTTACTTACAGGCTTATTTTGTCGGACCTTCATGAATTATGCTCAACGTGTTTATTATCTTTTGTGGTCTCTTTGGGCTGCCAGGATTAAACGAATCTTTTAGCATATCAATACTCAAGCCGAGGCTACAATCCATTGTGCAGCTAGCTTGGCAAACTCTCTGGGCGATGCTTATCCCGAGCAGTTTGATGATGCTACCATCGTTATGGACCTTGATGGAAGGATTTTTACGCAACATATTGATTCCCCTCAACCTGGTATGGTATGGGCTACTCCTCATGCGTTGTATCTCAAATGTAATGTTGATTCAACCATCTTTAATGATGGTAACTCAGCTTGTTTCAGTGCTCTAATTTGGAACTGAGCTGGCTTGTTTGTGGGTGCTAAAGCGGGCTCCCTCCCTCCCATGTTTCCATTCTTGGGGCGGAAACTCTTTTGGTTAGAGAGGCTTTGACATGGATTAAGCACCTTGGTTATTCCCATATAATCACGGAAACTGACAATAGTGTTTGG
This sequence comes from Euphorbia schlechtendalii, assembly GCA_949673415.1. Taxonomy (NCBI): domain Eukaryota; kingdom Viridiplantae; phylum Streptophyta; class Magnoliopsida; order Malpighiales; family Euphorbiaceae; genus Euphorbia; species Euphorbia schlechtendalii. The sequence goes on along the minus strand of CATIWQ010548904.1, from coordinate 1,542 downwards.
TTTAATTTCTTGTCTAAGTCGATGATGACTTTTCATACTTTTCTTCCATTGTTCAAGATTGTAAGATTATTTCTCGATAGTTTGTTTCTTGCTTATTCTCCCTGACTAGGCGGGACTCGAATATTGGTGCTCATTTGTTAGCTAGAACTATTTTCTTTGATGAGGTGACGGGGATTTGGGTTAATTCTCCACCCAATTATGTTGCCCATTTCTTTTGATATTAGTATAATCCTTTCTTTAAAAAAAAAAAAAGTAACAAGGTCATTTTTTGAAATATGTTTAATAAGCTTCTTAAACAATTGAATTCTATTACATGAAAAATATTGCCAAACAAAAAAAAAGCTGACTTCATTGAGTTGGATTAAATTCACATGATAAAATTTAATTGAATTAATTTTTTTCAATTTATTTTTTTGTTTGAAAATTTCATCTCTCCCGAGAATTCATTTGATTGTTCGTGAACTTAATTAATTTATTTTAAAAATTGTCCTCTATGACAAAAATTTTCCAAATCAGCTATCCTAACTAAGAACATGTTGCTCCCAACCAGCATATCCATCAAATGCAGAGCCACGAAGCCCCTCCTATCATGGAACCGTTTGACCAAAAAATTTAAGCTGATACTTTTGACCTAAAAATTTAAGCTGATAGGTAAGGCTCAATCGTAGTATTTATATTATTCCTACTCCTCCGCACGCGAACGCCCCTTTAGCTTGAAGCGGGTATAACACAGACTCATTCTACTATGTGTTGCAATTTATTTCAACAAATGGAGCTGTTAGGATTCGAACTCTCGACCTTTAGGTCTAAGCTAGTCTGATACCATGTCATGTAACCGTTTGACCAAAAAATTTAAACTGATAGGCAAGACTCAATCATAGTATTTATATTATTACTAACATCTCCTTCCAGTGACAACACACCACCTCTCCTCCATCGACATATTCTCGATTCTACAACTAGAAAAATAGAATCGAAGATGTTGAAATGGAGCTGCCAGCATAAAATGTGAAGCTGAAACAACGAGTACTGCTTTCGATTTGCAGATTTTAGAATTGGATTGGTAGACTAAACTGATGTTGATCATATAACTTTCCCCTGATAGTACACCAGGCATGCTTCGTTGCCACCAAATTAATGTGTTGTCACTAATAATTTTTTTATAATTTTTATTGGGACAATTTTTTTAAATATTTGCATTTGCAAGACAATGGTTTCGTGCACTACTTTCTTAAGAAATTTTAATAAAATAAATTTAGGATTGTTTTTAATTTTTACAATTTGCAATATTGATCCTGCATTAAAAAAATATATACGGGACATAGATTGTTCATGTTTATGGCATAAAAATATAATGTTTAGCATAAATAATTATTATTTTATTAACTGCTTAATTTAATTATCAAAACTGTGTTATTAAGGTTTTGAATGTAATTATCATATAGTTTCCTAGTCGCATTTAATTGTTATCTTCTAAATTTTATGATTATTTCAAATCAATGTATTTATGTTATATTTTTATCATGATTTTATTTTATATAT
>CATIWQ010548804.1:0-84706 GCA_949673415.1 Euphorbia schlechtendalii | reverse complement strand
GTCTTCTGCCTTTAAACCAAACAAAACTATATTATGTACTTTTATGTCGTTCATTTCTTATTTTAGCAGGGTAGTAATGAATATACACACAACACCTATCAACTATCAAAGAATCGTTTAGGATGATATACGTTTTTATTTGTCATAATAAGATAAATCAATTCTTGAATTTTTTGTATGATTTTAGTTCTAAAGAAAGTGCAAATATGTTTTAATTCTTTCTTACTGCAAGTAAAATGAATCAATAAATTAAACAAACTCACATCCTAATAAAAGAATCTTAATAATATTATTCTCTACATATCAAACTATTAACCCTAGCATTGAGTTATGAGTTAATAGACTTGTAATCTACGAATAAAACGAAAATAGATCTCACTTATAAATATATTAGATAAAGAACAAAAATTTGTAAAAAACAACATATAAAGTTTAAGAACTCAGTTGAAATGTTCAAACAATTGAAAATGAATAATCTATCCCCTTCATGTTAATCTTACAAAAGTTACAAGGCCTTAGCCAATTAAGAGCCTCTATCCTTTCACAAAGCAGTTTAGAGAATTAACCTATTTGAATCTTTCGTTTCACTAAAAAAAAATATCACTCTACCGCAACATATTGGAAGAAGGTGCTAAAAATAATCATACTCGTTATCATTTTATCTACTAAAGACTAATATCAATATTACACTTTGTTGGGGTAAGTGTGAGCTGAGTATCCCATATGGAAACTTAATTGTGTGCTCATTGTTGCTTCATGAGCTTGACACCACTTCTAACCCAAAACACTAAGGTAATGGGTTAATGGACTCTTCTCAATTATATATCATTTACTTAACTCATTAAGTTTCCATGTGGGATACTCAACTCACACTTACCCCGACAATCTCCCCCTCAAGTATGAGTTATCACCACATCCGGGTTAAGACCGTGCTCCCCCTTGAGCACAACCTTGCTCAAACAAGCCACACCAGCTTTGATACTGTTAGGAAATCAAGTCAAAGATAGAACAGAATTAGGGGAATCACACATTGAATCAAGGGAATTATCATCAATTCCATTTACTTTATTTCCATTAGAACACAACACTGTATAGTATAAATAGAGCACTGTAATACAAAATATAGATTAATATAAAAAACAATAACTTCCCTCTAATTCTAAGTGCCATCTCACTAACATGGTACCAGAGCAGAGTTTTTCGATCCTCTAGGACTCAGATTGCCTTCATCATTATCCATCAACAAACTTGAAAAACCAAATAGCCAAACCACAAACAAAATGTCAGAAAAACCCAACCAAAATATACTAGAAGAAATAGCAATCCTGATAGCTAACCCGCTCAAACTTGGGTTAGGAAACCAACAACCGAATGAATCCAGTAACCTGTCAATAGGCTTTAAACTGAATAGTGAGAACTACCCTCTCTGGGCATGTCTCATAAGAAAGGAATTCGGAGGAAGGGGCAAAGGGAAACATTTAACAACCAAACCACCCGAAGACACAGACTCCTCATTTCTAAAATGGGAATAGTCGGATCAAATCGTATTCACGTGGATAATTCAGAATATTGAGCCATTATTGATAAACAATGTTGCTCAATACCCAACCGCAAAATCACTATGGGATGGCTTAGCCATCACTTGTGGCAGCGGTGGAGACTCATTTCAAATCTATGAGTTGCACAGGAAAGCTAGCACACTACGATAAGGCAACGAGTCCCTTGAGGGACTGTGGAATAAGTTGCAAAACATTTGGATGAGCATTGACCGAAAGTCCCCAAATCCAATGAAGGATCCCGAAGACATAATCAAATACAATCAAATTACAGCTGACAAAGATTGTATCAATTTCTCACAGCCACAGATGAGAAATACGAAGTAGTAAAACGAGATATTCTCAAACAAGACCCATTGCCATTAGTGGAGGCAGCTTTTGCCATTATACGGAGAGAAATCGCAAGGTAAAACGTATTTAAAAACCAAATTGACGGAGAAATCGGAACCTGTTTAGCAACAAGAGTCGGAAGCAACAAAAACTATTTTGAACCCGGAAAGGGACACCGCTCAGAGTTCACTCAGGTGCAGTGGAGGTCATCACCGCGGGATTGCTAAGATTCCACTGAGTTGCAGGGGAGATCATCACAGCGAGAAGACAAGTCAAAGCTATTTTTTACCCACTATAAACAAAGCAAACATACCAAAGAAGGCAGCTTTGAGTTGATTGGTTATCCACCGTGGTGGAAAGAGCACAGAAAGTGCAAGATGCAAATCGTAATCAGAGCAGGAGACCACACCACAGTCGGCAATGACGAAATCGCCACAGGAGCAGTGGTAGAGCTCACGGCTCCGTAAGCAGCAGAGATGGCGGTAGAAATCCGGGCGCTGCAAATAGCTTTGACAGAGACAGAGAAGGGAATCTGGGCGGCGTTATAAACCCTAACAAAGGGAATGGGGAGATGAAAGGGACACAACCCGTTTTACAGGGTTTAAACTCAACCAAAACCAACATAACAACAAACCCTCAGAGCCCAAGAGTTAAAATCCCTAATAACCCACAAATAAACCCACCCGAAAGCCCAAACATTTCCAACTAAAGCCCATCTAGTTTTTTATCCAAAAAATAGCCCAATACCAACAAAGCCTAAAAACTCAAATACAAACTCAGGCCCATGAACAAACCCAACCAGGCCCATATTCTAAAAACCAACCAAAGGCCCACCAAACTCACTCATATTCAGCAACCCGATGGATGCTAGATTGTGGAGCCACGGATACTATGACCCATGATCCATCCGACCTTGTTAAACCTACTTTTTCCTCTCGAACCCACAACAAAATCGCAAATGGGGATCTCACCGAAGTTAAAGGGGAAGGGTCCATAACTATCTCCCAAAAAATCACCCTTAACCATTACCTCTATGTTCCCTCTTTATCTTGAAAACTTTTATCCTTAAGTCACATTACTCGAGAACTCAACTGCGTTGTCCTAATATATCCTCGGTTTTACCTTTTACAAGACATTCATGCGAAGGAGATCATTGGGCGTGGTACTGAGCGTGAAGGTTTAACTCATTAAGGAACTGCCCTACTCTCCAAAGAAACACCTCAAACCCAATTGTGGCTATGGCACAAACATCTAGGTCATCCATCTCTCGGTTACTTTCGTTTATTATTCCCCTCTTTATTTTCAAATAATCATACGAACTTTAAGTGTGAAACTTCTGTTTCGACGAAGAGTCATTGTAGTATTTTCCTTCAAATAATACTAGAGTAAAAAACATGTTTTCCTTAATACATTCAGATGTTTGGGGTCCAGTACCCACATCTAATGGGTTTCAGTACTTTGTTCTATTTATTGATGATTACTCTACAATGACATGGGTATATTTTCTGAAACACAAATCCAAAGTATATGATAAATTTATCGAGTTCTTTCAGATGATTGGCACATAATTTAAAAAGAAGATCCAAATCCTTCGATCCGACAATGGGGGGGGGATATGTGAACCATACCATCAAAATGTTTTTCCAAAATATTGGCCTTATACACCAAACAACCTACCTAAAAACACCTCAACAAAACGGGGTAGCCGAATGAAAAAACAGAATCCTCCTTGAAATGACCAGAGCTATAATGATTGAATCCAATGTTCTGAAATCCTTCTGGCTAGAAGCTATTGCCACTTTCGTATACCTTCAAAATCGATTACCTACAAAAATCCTTAATCATAAAACCCCACTCCAAATGTTGGAAATTCAAACACAAATACCACCCCACCTCACACTCCCACCACGAATATATTTGGTTATTCTGTCTTTGTCCACATCCCAAAAGATGAACAATATAAACTAGATCCATGTGCTACTAAATGTGTATTTGTTGGGTATGCACCTCATCAAAAAGGGTATCGTTGTTACAACCCCACTCATCATCGAATGTATGTCACCATGGATTACACCTTCCTTGAAACCGATTTCTTCTATCTTAACCAACCTCATGACCAAGGGGAGAATACTTCTAGCGCACTTAGTTGGCTAGATATAATAGACTCCACCACCGAAATAGCCTTAAACAACTCACCCATATACCCAAACTCACCACCTCGAGAGTTACCCATCAATGAAGGATAAACTAACGAGCTCGTGCCCGTCAATGATCAACCTTTGGATGATGTCTAATAAGAGGTAAATGATCCCCTAAGCCCTATCTCCAGTTTTGACTTAAATGATGATGACACTAATCTTGAGGCATCGAGAAGAGATGTTTTACCCCGCAGGAGTAATCGTGGAGTCCCACCAATGAGATACACACCCGAATGTATTCCACGTGCTAGTAGATATCCCATGGGAAATCTAGTCAAGGGGAGTATGTCTTTGGAAGCAAAAGCTTTTATTACGACACTCTATAACCAAGAAATCCCAACAACTGCTCATGAGGCGAAGTAAAAGAAGGAATGGAGAATGGCCAAGGATGTAGAAATGGAGGAGGTGTAGATTTCCACAGGGAAAGAAACTAGTAGGATGCAAATAGGTCTTTACAATTAAATGTAAAGCAGATGGCATTGTAGAACGTCATAAAGCTAGGCTCGAGCAAATGGGTACACTCAAACCTATGGAATTGACTATTCCGAGACATTCTCCCCAGTTGCAAAGATCTACACCATTCGAGTTCTGTTCTCAGTAGCAGCTAATCAAGATTGGCCTCTACACCAATTCGACGTAAAAAATGCTTTCCTACATGGTGACCTAAAGGAAGAGGTTTACATGGAACCTCCACCCAGCTTCACTGATTAATTTGAAAGGGGAGAAGTTTGCAAACTTCAAAAGGCCCTGTATGGGCTAAAACAATCACCACGAGCCTGGTTCAGAAGATTCACTGTGGCTATGAAACAATACGAGTACAAGAAAAGCAACTCTGATCACACTCTATTTTTGAAGAAAAGAGGAGAACTAATTACATACCTAATAATCTATGTAGATGACATGATCATAACTGGCAGTTACATTGAGGAGATTAGAAATCTGAGAAGGAACTTGTTCACACACTTCGAAATGAAAGATCTGGGAGGTTTGAAATACTTCTTAGAATAGAGGTATTACGATCAGACAAAGGGATATTCATATCTCAAAAGAAGTATATTCTTGATCTCCTTGCAGAAACAAGGATGGTGGATTGCAGACCCATAGACTCACCATGACAAATGAATCATGGATTGAGAATCAACAGAAGCACAAACAATGCCGAAAAGGATAGATACCAATGACATGTGGGAAAAATGATCTACTTGTCACATACCAGACCCGACATTGCCTATGCAGTAGGAGTTGTAAGTCAATTTATGCATCAACCTCAAGAAGAACATATGGAAGCAGTCATGAGAATTCTGAGGTATTTGAAGGTACACCAGGCCATGGAATCATCTTCAGGAAGAATGAACACTTAGATGTGGATGCCTATACGGATGCAGATTTGGCCGGAAACCCAAATGATAAAAAATCAACAGCGGGATACTTCACAATGGTCGGGGATAACTTAGTGACTTGGAGAAGCAAGAAACAAAAGGTAGTAGCACTATCGAGTGCAGAAGCAGAATTCCGAGGGATTGCAAATGGAATAACCGAAATAATTTGGATTAGGAAGTTGATAACAGAGATTGGCTTTCCACCTTATAATCCAAGCAAACTCATGTGCGATAACAAAGCAGTAATTAGTATCTCAGAAAACCCTGTGCAACATGACAGGACGAAACACACTTTATAAAGGAGAAGTTAGAAGATGGCACAATCGAACTTCCCTTTGTAAGGTTAAAAGACCAGCTAGTAGACATTCTCACCAAAGCTGTCACAGGACGAAGTTTCATCAAGGTCCTTAACAAATTAAGTATTGGAGATCCCACTACTTGATTTGAGGGGGATTGTTAGGAAATCAAGTCAAAGATAGAGCAGAATTAGGGGAATCACAGATTGAATCAAGGGAATTACCATCAATTCCATTTATTTTATTTCCATTATAACACAACACTGTACAGTATAAATAGAGCACTTTAATACAGAATAAAGATCAATATAAAAAACAATAACTTCCCTCCAATTCTAAGTGCCATCTCGCTAACAGATACCATTTGTCAAGATCCGGGAGCTTTCGATCCGGAGGAACAATGAGCACACAAGTAAATGATATATACTTCATGAGCTTGACACTAGATCTAACCCAAAACCCTAAGGTGAAGGGTTAATGGGTTATTTTCATTTATATACCATTTACTTGACCCGTTAAGTTTCCATGTGGGATACTCAACTCACACTTACCCCATCTCACTTGACCCAATAAATAAAAAATGAAACCCAAACAAATCCCGCCTCAGCACCACCGTGATGTAACTTAATCATAGGAGGTTAGTCCTACACTAATACTAATCAAATAGTAATTTTGTAAGAAAGAATCGAAGTTGTGTTGTTTCTAGATTGTTTAATAAGAAAATAAACTAGAAAAAGAGTTGACGATATATAATTTGTCTGTAGTAAGTCAATTTGCATGTTCTTCTTGGTAGTTTCCATTTTTCTTATATAATGTAAGTGGGCCATTTAAATGTCCTTTTGAATTTCTATCACTCAATTTTGGTGCCCCAGGGGTCATTGCTCATCTTATCATATGGGTCCTTTATTTCACTCGTTATTTGACTTAACACAACCACTTCTTACATTGATTATTTTTGCATTTATCAAATTCTGCTTTATTCCATCTTTCTTCAATGGGTAAATAATTATTGTACACGCAAATATTAGTGATTGAAAGTTTTTAATTTTTACCAAACCAATTTTTTTTATTTAATAATTGAATAACTAATTTTCTTATTAACTTTTCAAATTATAAACCTTCCACAAGAAGGAAATTGTTACAACAGAGATTATCATATTATCTATTTAGTATGATATGCCTAAGTAAAATTTAATTAAATGTTTGTTTAAATATAATAATGATATTATTAATATTTTAAAATGATTGTCCTTTATTCAGCATAGAAAATAAATTCATAGTTACATAGTGCAGCCGTCCAATTTTAATCAGATTCTAATGTAAATTCATGAATTATTTATAGTAATTAGTTAATAGTTAAGTGTAATTTCCTTTATGTAAGGAAAGTACTCATTACCTATTCAATGAATTGATAAAAAATTTCATAACACAATGCTATGCACTTTCAATCATTCTTATTTTCCATAATGGTATCTAAATTGATTAGTGCACACGCTTTTATTGGTAGTGTGTTATATGTATATATGAGAAACAAAACATGTGAAATTTTTATTGAAGAATAACACAATAATGCTGAGACAATTTATTTGGCACATATTGAATTTATTGTGAGATATATAAATAATGTAACACTGCTAGGAAATAATTATAACAATATAAATTCAATCAAACTAATATTATAGTTGATGTTACCATGTTTTTATACTTACTTTTTTTTATGAAATCAATTGTTACAAAAAAAATTGAATCTAACAATTACTATAGTTGAGATTGCTGTGTTTCCTACACTACTTACTCTTATAATTATAAATCAAATATCACATCACTTGCTCAAACGGGATAAAAAATTGAAATATAGTTGATTTATAAAAAGACAAGACAATAATAAAAAGTTTATAATGTTATTATTATCAGTATTAATTGGAAAATAAAAAGAATAGAGATTACTTGAAATATTGGTAATGATAGGTAAACAAAATCGAAAGTAAACCGTTGCAACAGAAGAAGGAGACAGTCGTTAAATAAATGATATACTGGTAGTATATAACATGAAGCTAACTCTCTTATTACATCAAATGTGAACACACATGTTTTGAAAAGGATACGAAAATGGTAATTTCTCAGTCCCTTCGCCTTCACTTCTAATTCAAATATCTTCAGTTTCACCGTTTTCTCTTTCTTCCTTCTCCGGCCGCCATGTCAACGGCCTCTTCTCTTTTCTTCTTCTTCCTCTCTTTTTTCATCCTCTTTTCTTCGATTCAATCTGATGAGCTTCAAATTCTCCTTACCCTCAAAACTGCACTTCAAAATTCAAATACCAATGTATTCGATTCCTGGATTGAATCTAATTCTGTTTGTGATTTCTCTGGAATCACTTGCAATTCACGAAATTCAGTTAAAGAAATCGAACTCTCTAATCGGAACTTAACCGGAATTCTTCCTCTTGATTCGATTTGCAAGCTTCAATTCTTGGATAAGCTATCGCTTGGATTCAATTCTCTTTCCGGTACTATCACGGCTGACTTGAATGATTGCACTGAATTGCAATACCTTGACCTTGGAAACAACCTTTTCAGCGGTCAATTTCCTCAACTTTCTGCTTTGAGTCAATTGCAGCATCTCTATTTGAATCAAAGTGGATTGTCCGGCGTTTTCCCGTGGAAATCACTGGAAAATACATCGAATCTTGTTACTCTGAGTTTAGGCGACAATCCATTCGATCCGACTCCGTTTCCACCCGAAATCGTGAAGCTCATAAAATTGAATTGGCTGTACTTGGCTAATTGCAGCCTCGAAGGCGAAATTCCGGAAGATATCGGCAATCTCTCGGAGTTAATTAACTTTGAAGTTTCCGATAACAACTTATCGGGCGAGATTCCGGAACAGATAGGAAAGCTCTCTAAGCTGTGGCAGTTGGAGTTGTACAACAATAAATTGACCGGAAAATTGCCAATTGGATTTGGAAATCTAACAAAACTAGAGAAATTCGATGCTTCAATTAACTCTTTACAAGGGAATTTATCTGAGTTGAGATCGTTGTCTAATCTTGTAACGCTGCAGCTCTATTACAACGAGTTTACCGGCGAGATTCCGATGGAGTTTGGTGAGTTTAAGAGGCTTGTGAATCTTTCTCTGTACGGGAACAAGCTCACTGGTCCGGTGCCTCAACAGCTCGGCTCTTGGACCGGTTTTGATTACATTGATGTATCGGAGAATTACTTGACCGGTTCAATTCCGCCTAATATGTGTAAGCAGGGGACGATGAAGGCGCTTTTAATGCTACAGAACAATCTGACCGGCGAAATTCCGGCTACTTATGAAAACTGTACTACTTTAAAGAGATTCAGAGTCAGTAAAAATCTGCTCTCCGGTAGAGTTCCAGCTGGAATTTGGGGATTGCCTGACGTTGACATAATTGACCTCGATTCGAATCAGCTTGAAGGCGAAATTACTCGTGAAATCGGAAAAGCAAAAGCTCTTAAGCAATTGTTCGTCGGCAACAATCGATTGTCAGGTGAATTGGCTGAAGAGATTTCACAGGCTACATCTTTGTATTCAATTGAGTTGAATGACAATCAATTTTCCGGCAGAATACCGGATTCAGTCGGAGAATTAAAGCAGCTCAATAATCTTTATCTGCAAAACAACAAATTCTCTGGTTCATTGCCGGAGTCATTGGGCTCATGTAATTCCCTCACCGATTTAAACCTAGCTAACAATCTGCTCTCCGGTAAAATCCCTCCATCTTTAGGATCTCTTCCCACTCTAAATGCTCTTAATTTATCGGAGAATCAATTTTCCGGCCAAATACCAGACAGCTTATCATCTCTGAAACTCAGCCTTCTCGATCTTACCGACAACAAGTTAACCGGTTATATACCTCAATCTCTATCAATTGAAGCATACAACGGGAGCTTCAACGGAAATCCCGGGCTGTGCAGTCAGACAGTGACAAATTTCCGGCGGTGCAAGCCGGAATCAAGAATGTCCAGGGACGTCCGTACACTTATAGCCTGCTTCGTAGTGGGGGCGGTAATCTTGATTCTGTCACTTGTCTATTTCCTGTACTTAAAGAAGAAAGAAAAGGATATTCAGCAGCATCCTCTGAAACAAGAATCTTGGGATGTGAAATCATTCCATGTCCTAACATTCACCGAGGATGAGATTCTTGATTCCATCAAAGAAGAGAATGTGATCGGAAAAGGTGGATCAGGCAACGTGTACAAAGTGCTACTCTCCAACGGCAAAGAACTCGCCGTCAAACATATATGGAACACGAATTCCGATGACCGGAAAAAGAGCTGGAGCACGACCCCGATGCTTGGCAAACGGGGCGAGAAGTCCAAGGAGTTCGACGCTGAGGTGGCGACGCTGAGCTCGATAAGGCACGTCAATGTGGTGAAGCTCTATTGCAGCATCACGAGCGAGGACTCGAGCTTGCTCGTGTACGAGTACATGATCAACGGAAGCCTGTGGGATCGGCTCCATGCCTCGCAGAAGATGGAGCTTGACTGGGAAACGAGGTATGAAATCGCGGTGGGAGCAGCCAAAGGGTTGGAGTATCTGCATCATGGATGCGACAGACCGATAATTCACCGAGATGTGAAGTCTAGTAACATACTCCTGGATGAGTTCCTGAAGCCTAGGATTGCCGATTTCGGACTTGCCAAGATTGTTCGAGACAAAGCTAGCAAGGATACTACTCATCATGTTATCGCGGGTACCCATGGTTACATTGCTCCCGGTATGTACACACGAAAAATCATATTTTTTTTCAAATAGATGGAACATACATACTCGAATTATATCTGATTATGATTTTATCTGTTTATTTATGTGTGTAGAATATGGCTACACAAACAAAGTGAACGAGAAGAGTGACGTGTACAGCTTTGGAGTGGTGCTGATGGAGCTAGTGAGTGGAAAAAGGCCGATAGAGCCCGAATTTGGAGACAACAAAGACATAGTTGATTGGGTAGCTAGCAACTTGAAGAGCAAAGAGACGGTGTTTAGCATTGTAGATTCGAGAATCCCCGAATTTTTCAAAGAAGATGCGGTTAAATTGCTGAGAATCGCAATACTTTGCACAACAAGAACTCCATCTCAAAGACCAACAATGAGAAGTGTAGTTCACATGCTAGAAGAAGCCAAACCATGTCAACTTGTGAGCATTGTGATTTGCAAGGATGGGACTGGCAAGAAATTGGCAGTCACGGAAAAAGAAATGGTACATTGCGATAGTTGATGGTAAACTTTCCGGGAAGAACTCGACTTAAAATCGTGAAAATTATACATTATCTGAATCATTTGATGTGTAAAAATGACATTTAATAGATACTTCAACATGTGTGTTGATGGCCTGAAAGTATTATAAATTCGGACTCATCAACATGCATGTTGAAATATGTATTGAAAATTATTTTCACATAGAATGGTCAGGTTCTTTGTATAAAACCCTATTAAAGTTGTCTATAATGTAAAATATGGAGACTAAGTAGCTTTTAACAAATTTTAGCAAAGTATTTTTATTTTCCTAATCTATGATTTTGTAATGTAGAGAGTTGAGCTCTGTTTTGCTTTTGTTAGTTGTATTGAAGGAAATGTAATCAAAATGCAATAAAATTGCTGCACTTTTTGTTGTTAATAATGCTATGTCCTGTTGAATCATATATACAATTTTGGTCACTTTAGCTGTATGTTTCAGCATATAACGTCGAATCTAGTTTGGTTTATATTAATTCGGTCCAAAAGAGCACTCTTGTAACCCTTGAAACTTTGCTGTATATATTATACTAACATGAATCGTTGAAATGTAATTGATTTTTAATCAACCGATTGATTTTTTGTTTATTCCAAAATTTAACTGAAACGGGGGATGAAATTAATTGATTGGTTTCTAACAATTTAGATTGGGTATTGAGTAAAAGATTGAATATTCTGTTGTTATACATAATTATTATATTTTAAAAATTATTCTTCCATGATATTAATTTCTCTCCATTACAAAATATTTTAAGAGGAATTGGTAGAAAAGATAAAGAGCAACTTATAATATTGGGGCACTCATAATTGTGAACTTAAATTTGTGTGGTCAATAGAAATATAAAGAGGTCCAGAGTCCAAACACAAAGCTAAGAATATTAAATAAGCATAGTATATCCTTTAAAGCCAAGATCATTTTCTATTCCCATAAAATTTGACTAACCTCCTTTACAAATATTTTAGTTTTTTATATAATTGAATACCAAACTCAATAATTCATTCCCATTAATAATGTTGATTTACATGTAATGGTGACAAGTTCATATAATATAAAAGTGGCGATGAAGTCCGCCATTATTCCAAAATAGTAGTATTGAATAGAAATCGCTGTATGTATTTATGAATTTTATGAAAATTATCCTATAACATAAATTAATGCTATAATCGTTCATTTCATATTGCTTACGAACTACTTTGGTTTAGCTGTTTTGCTTGTTAGTTTCTAATATTTGCATGGACGTTAAGATTTTTTGTTTCTAGAAAAAAAAAAGCAATCGTTTACTTCAGTCCAAAACCTATTGCGTAGGGTTTGGGTGTGTTCAATTAGGCGGACCGTTCCGCTTAGAATCGAATACCCAATAACTTAAATTATTGACACTTTATTTTATTTTTTTTCCCAAAATGTCATTCTTTATATCATGATAATAATTTTGGGCCTCAATGGCGGCGGGAGAATAAGAGAATGAAAGCCCATGAGGATAGACGGAGGAGTTAACAGGCTTTTAACAAAGCGGCCCTGAAATTTTTAATGGGCTTTACGGCTATTTTCAGCCCATACTTGCCAATATAATGAATGGGATTTTAGGCTTTTACGTTAGAAGAGTAAAATATTTGTGGGTCATGTCAACCGACAATTTTTCAAAGCCCATATTTGAGCATTTAGATTTCTCTATTATGCTAATTAGGTTTTCTAATTTCTTTTCTTCCACCTTCCTACAACTCTGCAAATTTAATTGGTCCTGCAATTGATTCCTCCCTTTTTCCACGGTGTTTCTTATTTTAGTGTTTTCTGATGCCGGTGTTTCCAGCAACAACGATGGCAGCGATCGAGATGTAGTCAATCCTTTGATCTAACTCCATAAAGTTTCTCGTTTTAGCGCTGTTTGACAACAAGATTTCCAGTAATAACGGTGGCAACAACGGAGGTGTTGTCGGTCCTCCAATCTGTGCTCTCATCATTTTCTCCTCTAATCCTTCTCTTCACACCGTCGCCATTGGTAACCTCTGCGCCGCTCGCGTTCACGATCCTGCTCGTGCTTCCTTCTCTCTCGGCCTTTTCAATTACAAAAGGCTCCTTAGCTTTCTTTCTAGGTAAATGATGAAACCACTGCAATTTTGTATTTCAATTTTAGGATTTAGGTATTGTTGCAGAGATTAATGTTTATTTTTTATGCATGCTTGTTTGATCAAAAGAATTCAATTTTTAAGATTTAGGTTAATGGTGCTTAATCATAAGATTCCTTTTATTTTGTTTTGATTTCGATATCAATTTCACTTAGAAGCGTCTTTGCTTGGTTTTAGTTGAATTATGCCTTTACATGATACAATCGTAGTATTTCAGTTACTTGATGGTTGATTGAGACCATTACATGCCTACACCGATTTTCAGCTACTGATTTGCTAGAGACATTACCAAATGGAAGTAACAATTGACCTACAACTTACTCGTTATATCCATTTATCAGGTTACATAGTATTAATGACTCAGTCCTTATGAGTAGTTATTAGGAGTTTGATAAATAACTTCTCAACAAAATTGGAAATAAAGAGATATCTATCATAACAGCTTCATATTGGTTAAAAGTTAAATCTGATTTGTGTGTATTTTACTCATGTCTATGTAAATTTGTATAGTATATCATGTACAATTTTATACTCGTGTCTGGTATAATTTTTGTTTTATCAAGTGATTTTTAATTTAATTTTTATCTGGTGCTTTTTATAATGAATAAATTTGATTTGTTTAGTTTTAGATTGTAAGATTGCATAGATCACTACTTTTGAATCTTTTATAAGTTGAAGGACACAATTAAATTGGAAATGCACAACAATCTCTACTATTAAATCAGAGCCTAAAATAGCACAAAGAACCTCAACTAGGAAAAAGCAGGTTAAAAGTCGACCCTAAAAGTTCACAGTTTTTAAGTCGTACTCGAAGAACAATAAGAAGAACGGTTACTAAAGCGGTAAAATATGAAATAAAACATGTTATCTTGCAGAGAACTCAAGATATTGTAACTTTGTGTGACTTTCAATAAACTTTATATTAGGTATAATAGTTTTTATACCAGGTATAACATCTTTTATACCAAGTATAACATCTATTATGATAGAAATTTGTTGTTTATATTAGCAAGTTAATAGATTAAAATTAATGAATGTAAAATGTATTTAAAACAAAATATATGTTACCATTGAAACCAATTTCAAAAAATATCAAAAAAGTGATATACAATTGTTATATACTTGGTATAATAGTTATTATACCTGGTATAATAGTTATTATACCGGGTATAATAGTCAATATGCCTGTTATAAAATTTTTTTACCAACTATAAGGCATTCATAATATGATTTTTAGTAAAAATTGAGTATTGTCTTCAAATATAAGAATGTAATAGACCGTATATCAAGTATAGCAACTCGTATATCAAGTATAACAAATCTTATACAAGGTATAACAACTGTTATACCAAGTATAATGCCTTCATAAAATGGTTTTTGGTGCGAAATTGAGTATGGTTACAGAGTTATTATATTTAAGCCATGCAAGTACACAAAGAAGGTAAACGAGAAAATAAAAACTTAAAAAAAGAGTAAAGTGAAAATATTTTAATATCATGGCAAAAATAAAATTGTTTTGCTCAAACAAGATGTTGCTTGTATTTCCCGCTATTATTTTAAAGGTTCATTGGGAATGTTGACACGTGTCTAAGTATGTTCCTCATTCATTCATTTATAATGAGAAAATTAATTTTGTTGTCGTTTGTTGTTTTTTCTTCATCTTTGTCTTTCAAAAAAAAAATAATGAGAAAATTAATAATCAAATATAATACTGTTCAGAAAATGAATGTGAGACGTACTTTGAAACTTGTCATTGAAGATTACATTAAAACACCATAAATCTTATGTTTACATATAGCTGTGGGATTTTGTTGGTTGAGCATACGCTGCCTTGAAATCTATCCAAAAAGGGTCAACTGAATAATAATTATCATTAAGATGTCCAATTATTTGAGAAACAAAAAAGGATTTGGTAAACCGATAGTGTTTACTAGTCCATGTACATGTAACGTTCAACGCCAAAAATAATACTCAAGACCAGATATGGTTGTTCGGTTATGTCATCTATGAAACATCAGTAATGGCAGTTCAAGATGGTCTTAGTAATTATCAAGATCTTCAACAGGGGCCCCTCAAGCTTTTCCAAGATGACAACAATGCCCACCCACTGCATCTTTGTATTACGTAGAAAGATCATTCCGACATCCACACTCATGTCGAATTGTGGAGAAAAAACAACATAAAATATGAATGTCGTCTTATTATGTCCGAGAGAAAATACTGTATTTAACAAACAAAAACAAACCCATTTGGAAAATCGTTGATACATCATCATTATAACAACAGGACGACTCTGCTGTCATTTATGCAGAAGCAGATGCGACCGAACAAGCATCGAAAAACACACTTTCCCGCAGCCCACAAGAAAATTAGGCTACAAAATGCAACTCGAAAAAATACTCGATAGGAATGTCACATCACATGTACACTGACCTTTGTGCTCTTAGCTACAAACTAAATATATCCACCAAGAATTACAATCTGTACCTGATTCTTGCACAACAAAGAGAGGCTGACTTGATCCATTACATGCACTCTCTTCTGCCAAGCCACCTTTGGTTGTGGAATCCATCTGGCAATCAGCTCATAAATTACTATTTCAAACCCCCAGAGATCCTAAAACTTCAGCCCAGCAAATCTTGGAATAAGTTGGGGTTTTGTGTTGATGGGGTTACACCCATCTGCCTCACAAGTGCATCTTTTTCCAATGCATCTTTACGATTTGGACCTTTCGTAACTGTAGCTCCACTTTGAGAAGGGTTTAAAGTTCCAGACACAAGATTATCATCACTTTTACTAGATGACAGAGAATCTGTAGGACCGCCTGTTAGCCCACCTGCAGGTGTATCTGCATATAATTGCATAAAGTCACCAGAATTAAAAACACTACTACTGACGGGATTAGCACTTGGACCGAGTTGGGTTGGATCGATTAGCCCTTCTAGTTGCTTAAATGGATCGACTACTGAATCACTACCGCTAGCAGTTGGTTCACCCAGGTCAAGCAAGTCTGGAGGTGGTTGAACCGGAGTGGCCTTCTCTACTGGAACGGTGGGGCTAGCTGCAACTGCTGGTTTTGGGACATGGCTGCTTCCTTTACCAAGCCTATGGCCTGTTGTAGATGTCCTCCTATCAGTTTTTGATGTACCTCCAAATAGCGATGCAGCAAGCTTTTGCTTTTCTGGAGAGATTTCGACTTGTGGCTTCTTTGAATCATAAGATATTTCACGTGCTTTTGAATCTACATTGCCTGCCCCGTCTACATGAGTCCCATTCACTGTTTTCTGTGAGCTAGAACTCGAGGTGGATGATGCAGTTGATGTGTAAGTTGGCTTTCCCCACTTCTTTTGGACTCCATCGAGTCGAAGCCTAACTTCTGATGATCCAGTGTTAGATGAAGATGGAACTACTGCAGCCTGTTGGGTTTCCTTGTAATAAGATGGCTCAGGAATCGGAACAAGTTCTGTTGAAGATGCAAGGGATACAGGTGGTGTCATTGATGGCATCGAAGGCTTTGGAAGTTCATAAGCCTCGAACCTAAGACCGTGAGATGACGATCCATGCTGGTCATGGTAACTGAAATTGCTCATGTTTAGTATTCCAGAACGTTCACTCTCTGGGATATAGGGCTGAGCCCCTCCCTCTATTGCACGATCAACATAGCTATCAAGGAAAGAAAGGCTTTTATCGATCTGCAAACAAATTCAGAGATATTAGAATTCTTTATAGCATGGGCATGAAAGAAACATCAATTAATAAAGGAAACCCCTTGGGCAAGTAAGCACTAGAACAATGTGCAGAAAATTGTTTTCTAAGCCCTAGTAGCTACCATCTTTTCTTTCAATAATTGAAAATTCCCCAAGCAAATGCTAGTCAAGGTTGACAAATCAGCCAGAAAACTGCAATATCTAACAGAAATTGTTTGGTTACTAGAAGTGGAAAGCCCAAGATAGTTGGACACCTTGTTAGGCATATAAACACACACACACGCATATTTTCCAGGACTATTAAGGATGAAGAGCAAATGGGGTATGAGGCTGAAGATGCAAAGCCAGTCATATGATGTGAAGATCAAAGATAACCTCAATGTCTTCACAACTAGCATCAGATGGCAAGATACGTTCAACAGCATGTGCATCTAGTCCCATGACTGCTTGAAGTTCGTATACACGCTGCTGCAAGTCAGTTGAGTTGGAAGCTGATAAATCCTCGATCAATGACTGGCACTGCATCAAACAAAGAACCAACTTAACGCAGGTTATCCAGAAAGTTTGGAAAAACACACATTGAAAACATAATGATGTTTGACAACATAACGAATTTAACAGATTTCGAAAAAAAGTTCAATCAGCAAACTGGAATTCATAGTTAAAACTAGGAACAGCAATAACCACAAAACTAATAACCTTAACTTCAACCAAACAGACAATACTTTGACACAGAAACTATAGTTGCTAACACATGTGGCCATTTATAAGCTCAGAAAATACGGACATAACAGATAATTCAAAAAAGTTAGTAGAAGGGGTCATCGCCAAAGCATATTTCCCTTGTAGTAAAAAAGTGAAATTTATTGGTAAAAGTACAATCTTCCTCCCAAAAGTCATACTGAGGGAACTTCCCCAACTTTTGTGCCGACCAAAACTATCTTTCAGTTTTTGCCAATATATTTTTGACGGAGTTGAGTGCATCCTCTAGTTTTTTATAAATGTAGTATGAATAGTCATAAAACAAAATTTCTGCCAGAAATTCAGACTTCAAGTGGAAAATCTGTCAAATAATTTTTAATCCACTTATTCATAAGAGTGAAAGTTTTCCCCTATTTCCCTTTACTAATTCATTCATGTGCCTCAGATATAACTAATAAACAATGACAATGAAGCAAGGATTTCACCCCATCATTAAAGAGTACATATGTGCAAAGCAAGTTTAAAACTCATCAACTGTCATATCCATCATACTAACCAACTGAAGTACAATTTGACAGGATAGCAAAAGGAAGAGCTCTGTTATCAGGAATCAGAGACCCACCTCAGGTAGAATATCAACTTTCCTTCTAGCAGCTATTTCAAAAGCATAAATTTTCATCAGAGCTGTGACTGCATAAGCCTGAGATCATATGAATTACAAAACTTCATCATAACAAGAATAATGATGATAACAATTAAGAACAAAGGCAAGAATAATAGCAATAACATCAGCACACATCCAATAATCATTTATGTGAGAGTTTAGATTTTTGAGAGATATGATTTTCTACAGATTAAATTTCAATTCTTTAATCAGCGCCAGAAACATAACATGCACATTAGTGCACACAACCAGAACAGAGCATAGCAGGTCTGTGTTCTTTTCAGGTTTATAAAACAAGAGATAAACCTCGAAATTTGTTCATGCAACAAACATAGGACATAACACATACACAAGGAAATTATTCATTTAGATTAGGAACAGACATTAAAAGAGCACAGGAATGTGTTCTCTGCAACTTTACAGCAGTTGGCGAACACTACAACCTAAACAAACCTAACAGCAGGGAAGCTAATACACTAATTGGCACTTGTTGACAAGCTTTGTTTTCAAGCAAACTTGTCTAGAATGAGAATTTGTTGTTTCAAATGATATTGAGCCAAGAACGAAATAAATGAACTCACTTATAATGATAGAGCTGATGCAACATTGAACCAGCCAGCATGCTATGAGAAACACAGACTAGCTTGGATATCAAGCGCCTGAATCTTCCTACATTCATACTTTTGATAATCCATTTTCAAAAATATGAACGTATGTTTAAAAAAGAAATCATGATCAACACTGCCCTGTTTTAAATTCAGATACTATGAAGCAGCTTAAACTGGAAATCAGATCACTGGTTTTATGTACCCAATCACAAGCACTTGATGTGCAGCATAAGAATCCGGTATTAAAGATAAGCCACACAAGCTCAAAAAATATGCATAACAGTGAACGGGACATAAAAAACTAATAAAACATAACAGAAACAGATAAATCTGCCATTCAACATGACATAAGCAACTTAAAAAACAGAAACAGATCAATCTACCATTCAACAGACAAGCCACTCCTAAGTGAAGGAGCACTCAAATCATTAAAAATTAAGAAATACCTTCACAGTTTCATCATTTGAATATGCCTCTGCCACATCACATAACTTCCCAGTAATATATGAGGCAGAAAACTTGCCATCAGCAGTTCCATATTCTCCTAGGACCCAGCAAATGACCTGCAGTCAAGAACCCAAAATAGGCAGCATTTATTTCATTTCAGCAATACCCATGAATTAAGGAAGTTAAATTATAGTTTATTGAGTGTAGCATACTTGAAGAAACACAGATGGAAGCTTTGGCTCTCCAATAATATGCAAATATGACTCCACCTGAAGAAAAGAATGTCAGTCCTGGTATATTAAACATGCAAAAATAACACACAATATTTCAATTTAAGTGTCTGGAATAAAAAAAAATCTAAACTTCAATTCCACAGAGAGGAAATTCATGGAGTTTAAAAATAATTTATAGTTTGTGTTTAGTGTAGGTAAGTAAACATTGAGTAATTAGATAGCATTAAGGACCAAAACAGACATTCTACCTTAATTAGTTAAAAATACTAACGCTGCACCTATTTTTGATACAAAGTTGTACCAATTACATCAAAAACTTAGTTTGGACTGGGTGCATGGAGGGAAATCGAAGGAAGAGATGGGAAAAGTTTTAAATGAAAAGTAAAATCCTGGACTTTGTGTGTTTGGGAGGACATAGGTTAATATAGCATAAAAACCTTGTTTGTTTGGCCAGAAAATTTTATACTGGATGATTGCGAAAAATTGTAAATTAAGATGTTTAACTTAACCCTTTTCAAGACTCCAATTTGGATTGTTAATATATGGAAGCAATTTAACCATTGATTGAACCTTGTAACTCTTGCCAATTGTAACATATCTTCTGAAACATGAGTTGTTATTTAGCCATTATATAAAAACAATTTCAAAACCCCTTCCCAAACAATGTGTATATCTTTCCAGTCATTTCTTCTAATCCATATCTTTCTTGTATCCCTCGAAATCATCAGATGTTAGCCAATATAAATCCTAGCCCACCACTTATTGCATTTATTCCTTTCTTCACATCAACACATCAGACATATAAGTTTTAGCATTATCAGTTGTTACAGATCCAAAAGTTAATTCTTAAACAGGATCGATTACCAATTAAAAAAACAGCACCAGTGTAGTCTAATCTTCTGGAAAATCTTTGAGATATTATATTATATATTTCCGTTTCTAATTGTTAGTTTTCATTTCAGCATAACAAAAAGTGCAAAGAAAAGATAGCCATATAGAAGTGGAAGAGCAACATACAGCGGATGATCGTAACTGGCTATCTGCAGTATCATCATCCTCACCAAATCCCTCGGCAATTAAACGCATCAAATTATGAGCCACCTTATTTTTCACAAGATCGCCAGCATGTTCAAAGACTTTATTCATGGTCTGTGGTTAAATATGCAATCGCTCAACTTAAAGACATATATTAAAAAGAATAAGTTAAAAACAAAAGAAAGACATACAATACTAGAAACAGCGATGCATTTACCTGAATAAACCAATGGTTACTAGGTGCAAATTGCTCGGCAAGCTCCACGCATCGAGAAGCTATTTCAGTTTTGTAATGATTGTCATTAATACTGATCATATAATCAATCATACGATCAACAATTACTTCCACATTTGAGGACTTAGTCATCTTATACAGAAGTTCAAAAGTTTTTCTCTTTAGAGTATCATCTGGGTCCTGAGATTTGCCAGCACCAAAGAAAGGATTATCAGTCAATTGGTAAGAAGTATCAGCAAATGAGAACTAAAAAACAATAAAAAGTAACATTGCATGTTGACAAATCATGCATTGCAACCATTAACTACTAAAACTTTTCCCAATATAAACTTATTCTGATTTATTAATTAATAAATAATAGACTAAAGTATAATCAACAAATTTGCATCGATTTCTGGATTGTGATCCCCCTCTCAGTCAGTTAAGGTTTTGAGGGAAGGACAATGCCATTCATTCATGAATCTTCTATTCAGAAAATTCTTCGACATTTGAAATTCTTTTAATCACAGCTAAA
The DNA here is from genome assembly GCA_949673415.1 of Euphorbia schlechtendalii. Taxonomy (NCBI): domain Eukaryota; kingdom Viridiplantae; phylum Streptophyta; class Magnoliopsida; order Malpighiales; family Euphorbiaceae; genus Euphorbia; species Euphorbia schlechtendalii. The sequence continues at coordinate 63,416 of CATIWQ010548804.1, read as the reverse complement.
TGCAGAGTCACAATTAAGATATGATATCGAAAAATAATAGGTAAATTTTATGAAATTTTCTCAGCTCCCTTTCAGACATGTGCATGCATGTATAATGCACATAAACACCCAGTCCCTCAACTTTGACCAGGGGCATACTTGGTTCAACTAACAGAGGATTGTAGCTTTTTATCAAAACAAGCTGTAGAAATTGTCTTTTTATTCATACAAATAATTCTCATCAAAACATGACTTTCAAATAGATCCATTAAATTAATTTTAAAATCATAAATTACTCATAAATCATAAAAATCACCAATATTATAACTGAAACAGATATTACAATAATAACAAAAGATATGAGAACGTATTTTCTTGATGGTCACTTTACACTACAGAAATTTGGCAACAACCTGCTAAACAACTTACATTTCCAGCTATCAGCGATCAAGAAAACCTGAAAACTAAATCACATGTAGTTACATTGAGAATCAATGTTCGCAACAAATCTTTGCATTTAGGTTTTCTTTTCAAGTTCAACTCTAGATACTGTTCATATATATGAAGATTTATAAACGAAATACAGGAAAACAAATTATTTCTATGAACTAGGAAAACATATGATATGATAACACATCAAAAACAGGAATTACAATGCAAGTCTATTTTCATGTAAAACAATAATTAGCAACATAACCATTAAAGTTCATCTATACTTGCCAAAGATATTAAAATAGCTAATGCAACCAATTTGGATGTTTGACTGGATGTATTATCAGTGTGCAATGCAAATTAATTATTTAACATAAGATTATAGAAAATAGGTCTAAATGCAAGCAAAATAGCAGGAAATAGTTAATTAGTTAGATATTAGCCAATTAACTAATTCAGATGCTCAACAAACTCCATAAATAAGAAATCTCAAAGGACTTTGAAACCAAAGTCTCACCTCTAAGCAATCTATCACTGCCAATTGATGTTGCTCAGCAATTTCTGGACTCAACTTTATCAATCGGCCTAAGGCGTCAATTCCCATGTACTTCAAATTATGACTGTCACTCTTCCAACAGGATAAAATATATTATGAGAGTCAGTAAAAACCAAAATGCATACAAAAGACATGCCCTGATGCAGTAAAATCTAAAGGAATGCACAAGCTTCAGAAACAAACCTTCAGGAATCTTGCTATTACATCGGCAGCAGCTTCTAATAGCTTAGGATTGGGATATATTGAACATACACAGCATATGCACTCATAAAGTACAGCATTGCCAATATTACTTGAGGAATCACACTTCCTAAATATGTCCCCAAGAACGGTGTACATGTGCTCACTTGCTTGCTTGTCACCATTTCCTAGCAATGCCAAGATTTTAAGCAACTTAATCTGCAATTTTTTAACAATGTTTTATATGAATATTATGCAAATAATATAAGACAATGGAAACTAAAATGAAAATTTCTGGGCAAAAGTTAGAGCTAATGATGCAATGCAATATATTTATTCAAGTCATGAATGAAGGATCAGAAGTTACAGTTTGCTATCAGACAATTAAATTGTCATAAAAATAATAATTCACACAATAAACTGATTCCATGATAACTCAGAACAACTAAAGCATTTGTCTTGCATGGAAGAGGATGTATACATAATCCTTTGCAATTTGCATAATCTAACTATGCCAAAACTTCCATCAAGTAGTTTCAATATTTATATTGTCCTCCAATAATCCATGTAGAGCACTAAGCATCTAGAGACAGTGACAATGTGTAATTTCTCTTCACTTCTGATACACATCAAAAAACTTATTAAGATGACTTTGGGATCCACATTTAGCAACTTTTTAATATAGCACAAACTGCAATTGAACATTAGAAACTAATTCTTGCACAACTACCCTCATCCATCCATTATTAAGTTATGCTTATCAAAACAATAATTCACTGTCAAGTACATTTGGTATTGCTGATGTCTTTGAATTTTTACCTCCATTGAAGAAAAGTTTCCCCCAAAGCTTCAAAACTTTCAAAAAAAAAAAAAAAAAACAGTAATGTAATGCTGATGGACTACAGAAGAATGCTTAAATGGTGGTAAGAGAATGAGAACATAGTGATAGTAGGATCAGATATGAAAGAATATAGAAGCCACAAAAACCATATACATTGATAATTTACAAATTCACTCACAACTAAAGCAAATACCTGTACAAAGGGAGCTGGCATCTGATGATAATCATAACTCTTTGGCAATCTGCGCTCAGCTACCTGCTTTAAAATGCTTACAAAGCTGATCACCAAATCTTTATAAGAAGTAACATCCACAGTCACGAGATCAAAAAGAGGACAAAGTGTTGCACCCATAACTCCAGGGTCGCTATCACAAAGCCTCTGCGGAAAAAGAAACCTCATCAGATAATTGCACAACCATCTGCATAAACGTATATAAAGCATACGTGCAGAAAAAAATATAAACTGCACTGGAAGACAATATATAAGGCAGAAACTTAAAAAAAATTTAAAAAAAGTACAATGAATAAGCTAATACATAACATTGAAGAATAAATTCAATTATTTGAAGAAAAAAATCCAACTATTTTTCATTTTCTACGCCAATTGGAACTTCATCGAACATCCTAAATATTTCAAAACAAATCTGTTTTCACATTTCCAGCACAATATTTTCATATTCCAGATCATTAAGAACAAGGTAAGGTATAATCAAAACTCTACATACAACCTCAAATTAACATCAAATGCAGTTTTGGCACTAAATTGGATATTCAGCACCCTTATTAAAAAAACGATGTCAAAGTTACTGAGACAGATGCCAACCAAGCATAACAATCTTAATTTAGCAACCGGGCGATCAGATGTTGCATAATGAAAGTTCAAATAAAAGCAAGTTCCAACTTCCGAATGACAGAAATTGAAAATTAACCTTGCGAAAATTGGAGGCGAGATGAGAAACAGAGGAAGGAGACTTCTGATAAAAGCGATGAAGCGCCATGATTGCTTTCTTCCGAACAGCTTCCTTAGGATGTCCCAACAACTCAACGATCTGCGGTATCACAGCAGGAATAGTTTCCTCATTAATCAACCTACAAACCGCATTCAAAGCCGCACAAACCACCAAATAATTATCCGATTTCAAGTCCTTCTGAATGGTATTGACAATCAAAATAATCAAATCATGATCCTCATTCAAAAAGAGAGTGACAGCAAGATAACCAGTCCGCTTGAGTAACAAATTATCATCATGAGTCATCTTAACAGCATGAATGTAACCAAAAGAAGCATCATGACCAAGCATCTCAACATAAACAAGGCGAATTATAAACTCCTTCATCTTGCGCTTAGGGATATCAGGCTCCACAATGCGACGTTTAAGAGTGTCGATCTCAGAAAGAACAATACGATCCTCTTCAGCCTTGGATCGAGCTTCACCAATAGATTTGACGAGATCGAGGAATTCTTTGGATTGACCGAAGCCGCCCTGAGAGCCCATTGCAAGCTCTCGGCCAATAGTCTTGAGTTGCTCCATGAAAGGGGGTTAGGGTTTTGGGAATGGAACAGAAAGCATCAGATGTGGAAAACAATAAATGGTTTGAAAGCAGCAATAAAATTAGATCTGAAACTGAAGAAGAAGCAGGAGAAAGAAAGAGAGAATAAAAAATTCAAAAATATGTTTGGTTGAATTGAAACGATCAAACGGCGCTTGATTGAGAAGAAGAAGACGACGACTAGCAGATGGAGAAGGTGAATTTATGTTTTTTATTTAAATTTTACCGTGCTAGTACCTATCTTAACACTGATTTTATCTGTAACGGACGAAAACGCTTCTCTCATTATATCGAAAAATTTCATTTTCAAGTTTTTGTTATAAGCAACGTAGTTAATTTTGAAAAAAATAAATCAAACAGTTCCTAATTATATAGTATGAATGATCAAAATGTGTTATTCAAAGTTAAAATATGTAATTCTATTAAAAGTTTGTGAGAGCAACTTATTGGGATAACAGCTTGAAAAGTAATACCAAAACATTTTGCTAATAGAAAGTTTTCAAATTATTATGGAAAGTTAAGTTATGCTTTCGCAAGCCATTTTTTAAAAAAAATTATTTTCAAGTTTTTACTGTAAGCAATAAAATTAATTTTGGAAAAAACAATTTAGATAATTTTTAATTAAATTGTATGAATGATCAAAATATGTTGTTAAAAGTTAAAATATATAGTTTTATAAAAAATTTATGATTAGGATAACAGCTTGAAAAATAATATCAAACAGGTCATTAGTCGGTTAAAAATATCAAACTATGGAAAAAATATCCGATATCCCAAACTGATGTCCCTTTCATGTCCCTTTATTTCATGGTGTAAATTATTGTAACTTTGTTTTTTTATACAAAGTACATCTTACTTTGTCTTTTATCGCTAATAGATCAATGGTGTGAAAATTGATCTAATGGTGATAAGAGGCATAGTAAAGAAGATTTTATTTTTTCACAATATCACCATAGATTTTACATCATTTCATTATTTTACATGTGATTCATTTTGATATGAAAGATAAAGTATAGGAACGAGAATGGAAAAAAAAGAAAAAAAATTACATGTGTAAAATAAAATGTGAAAAGAAACGTCATTTGGCGAATCAAATATTTTTTCACAAATTATTGATTGTTTCAAAGGCATGCGTGACTATGACTTAAGTATCCTTTTGTGTCTTTTTCTGTAGTTCGTTTTTTTACAACTTGAATGTTTTCATAGCGTATGATTTATAGAAATTTCTTACTTGATGTTTGATATAAAAAAAACTTTTACCCATTAAGTGCCCGTCATGTCTTAATTGGCATGAGAGTTTAGAAGAATGGACAATTCTATACATGGAAAACAAAACATGTTCATATTCTAGACAAGGGTATAGGTATTTTCATAATTTTTGTATTGTTATATGCACGTTTATTCAAATTAAATATATCATGTAACAAATACAAAATGATAAATACGCTTATTCTTAAAAAAAAAGAAACATTTGAGTAGCAGAGCATGATCAATTATTATTTAAATCGATGCCATTATAGTTTTCAATGTTTTCAATCTTTCTCGGATAAAAATATATTTATTTATCCTACATAAAAAAATATGCAATGTTTTTCAAATTTATAAATTTCATTCGAACAAAATTAACTTTCAGTACAAAACTAAACTAAGTAATTGATGACCATACTAACTGTAAAAGCTTTTGTACTGTGTGCTTACTTTCAAGGGCAATATGCAGGGTTTTTTTTATAAATGGAATCTATGATTTCAAAAAAATTCACAAATAAATAATTTTTACTATTAAATTATATCACGAAAACGAGTAATCTTATTCGTTTTTATCTAAATTTTAACGAAATTGTCAATATATATATAATACACATCAATATCATTTCTTAAGTTTTTAACTTAAAAATTACAAATTTAAAAAATCATAAGAAACAAAAAAAAATTCCCAAAAATTACTCAAATCTTGACATATAATGATATAATAAGGTTATAATATTAAAATGTTAAACTGTTTAAAATATTTAATGTAATATGAAACTATATACTTCTTTGTACAAATATTTTAAAATCACAAATCTCTTTCAAAAAATAAATTTCTTAGGTCCCATTTCTTGGTACCTTTTTTTTATAATTAACCGACTTTCAAACCCTACATGAACATGATTTCTAATGCATATTTACATATATCCTTAAAATAAACAATCAAAAAGAGATAAACAAGCGCAGGCAGGCAGGCCGGTTTATACATAAATTTATGTTCGTAAAGCACCTATTAATTAAAAAAAATTAATGTCATAAATTATTATTGCATATGCTTGATGATCATCACTATTGCAAATGAAAAATCAGTCTTGCATTTCACTAGAATCATAAACAAAATACATAATATGCTTAAATAAGGATTTGCTGCATCACATTCCATTTGATTCTATCCCTCCCCTACCAACCAAAGCCTAAGCACCAATTTATACAGACCATACATCACAAATTTAAGTTAATCATAGCCATTTCAAGCAAGTCATACCACCTATTAATTCATCTTATGCAGAAAAGCGAGTGCATCAGCAAAACCTCAAAGCAGCTTCTAGTTCATTCTCGTCGGCACAATTATATCCCAACAAATAAGCTCGTGCTGCCATTAACAAAGTACCCGCACTATCAAAATCAGTATACAGAAATCTTTTAAAAGTTACGAAATTTTGTACTAAAGGTATATTAATTTACCAATACGACCGGATCCCATGAATGGCTCTGCTTCATCTGCTGCTGCAATTTCCACCTGTCATTAGAGATGAAAAAAAAAATTAATGTATTGTTCCTATATGATTCAAAAAAATAAAAAAATAAAGGGTTGGGTGTTTTCTGTAATAACTAACCTGATCTGGTTCAATTTCATCGCCTGGTGACAACATTAAGTCGAAACACAGCCCAGAAATTGTACAAACCAAAAGTTCATTTACTGGGTTTATTACAACGTCTCTGCATGCATCACCACACACTGAAATAGGAAAAACAAAAGCATACATCATATGCACCAGCAACTCGAAAAAGAGAAAAATTGCACATATGAGCATAAGAAACTCTACCATGGACATTTCCTGTCTTCTCACAGACAAATACATCTCCTATTTGGTGGTAAGAACATGTTTTTCCCGAACAAGTGTGGTCAGTGAACACCTTATTTGTCAGGCCCTTGCTACTTTTCCACATCGACACTTGCTCAGCAACTGTCTTGTCAAGAAGTATCCGATCATCTTTCACCTTAACAAAATAATAAGATAAAATATCAAAAAAAGAAATTTGTCAATTGCCTTGCATTGATTTCAAAAGATATTTGTCAGTAAATAATGAAAAGATCAGTTGCTGTGAAAATCCATATTGATGATAATTGAAGATAAAAAATTAAAAACAGAGACACAGGGCATAAATAATTAACTATTGTCGATAATACTTGACATTTTTAGCCTAGATTCCATTGCAGGCTTCAACTATGACTGGTACTTTGGGGCTCACAATTAAACAGACAAAATAAAGAAATTTCTCTTAATCATACTTAACATTACATCATATGCGTCACTTCTCTTGCAGGCTAACTTGTTGATAAAGCAAGATGAAACTGCTGCAATTTTAAAACTTTTTACCATCCAATCCCAATATCTTAACAAAGAGATAGGAAACTATACCACAACAATAATTACCTAGAATCTAAACCCTTGATAAGGAACCTAATGTAATTAAGGTTTAATATACATCTCAGACGGTCAACACATTTGATTGAGTTTGCAATAGATAAAACAAACACAATCTTGACATTACAACTTCAATTGTATATATCTACATATTACAGGCGAAGGCCTTGCATCATTTGAAGTAAAAACAAAACAACAACAATATAAGAAATGTTCATGTTAACACATAAAATTTTATAATAGAACAGATATTGACTGCTAATACATAAAATGAAACAAATTCCCAAACAAGGACTACTTTAAGTTTAGTAACAAAATTACATGCCTATAATTATGTGAATCCCGCTAACCTGAGTTACTAATAATATCTTACTTCAGCAGAAATTTCATTCAAATGGAAGAAATGCAAACACCATTAATAACTAATCCATCATAGATAAACTTATTGCATCACAACCAGTATAACCATCCACCAAACATTCCATACACCTATAGTGGTAGACCACACGAGCTTAAAATACTAAATGCATATTATCAAATTTGGAGAAGCATTTAAAAAGAGGACCTTTTTTTATATTGGTGTAGATAGGCAGATTCAGTGTTTACACTAACAAATAGTTACAAAATTCATTTCCAAACTACAACAGCCTTCAATACCTGCGAAGGAAGTGGAGCTTGACTTCTCTTAGATGTATGCATTTGCATATAGTACTCTTTAAATTCAGGTTGGCAGAACCTAACAAGCCTAACCATGTCTTCTTCATCACGCTGAAAACAGAAAAATACAACTTGAAGACAATTTCCCTTAGCGAAACTTCAGCAAGGTTTAACATTTATCGCAATTTTTTAATACATGAGTTTAGTAAAAAAGAATGGAAGCGAGAAAAACAATAACAGTATATATTAAAAAGTCCTCAAGTAATAAGTATTGAAAGCATCAAATCACCTGCATATATAGCTTCTTCCAAGCACAATCACATAACCTCTGAGAAGAAGGGGGCAGTAGACCCCATCGCATACAATACCTGTAACAATTTCAAAAATGTGAAAAATACAGAATGCAACACGAATAGCCTAATCCCAAATTTCAAAACGAAGGTCTTGAATGACAGCATAGTTTTAATTTTTTTTACAGTGAAGTTTTGAATGGAACAAAATGGAATGCAAGTGTGATAAAGGTACTAACAAGCGACGCCATAAGGACTCATCAGATGCTGCGTAGCTAAGATATTTACACACCAGAGAACATGCCATAAGATCCTGCGATTTAATTCAGTGAAATAATCAAACATTTGATGAAAGGGAAAAAAATTTCATAAGAATAATGAAGAAAATAAAAATTTACCTCAGAAGAAAGAAACTTGAGAATATGGGGATATAGCTCAGGGGGAATTTTGCTGAAAAATCCACTCTCTATCCTCCTTGGCTTCCTACGATAACTTTCTTTCTCATCCTCTTTCTCTTTCCCTTTACTCCTATCTTCGGAATTATCGCGTTCATTTAAACAAATTCTTTTTGCTCTCCTTTTCTCCTCTTCATCTTCTTCATCCTCCTTTTTCCTCTCCTCTTCCTCCGTTTCCTGAGACAACCGAACAAATAATCGCTCAAGCCAATCCTTAATTGAAACTAAAAAGAACCAGAATACAAAGAATTTCGTCCATAAAATTTGAACAAGCCTGGTCGGAGACTTCATCAAGGCACTCCGATTCAAGGAACTGAACCAATTCATCGTCTTCGTCGTCCGAGATAGTCATCCCTCAGATCCCGCAACTCTTATCTTTGGTTGAATCAAACAAATATGAAGACCTGAATTCGCCGGCGACCGTGATTACAGAGGTGGTTTGGGATGGATCGGCGTCGATGCCTAAAACAAAGAAGGAAAAAATGGAAGATAGGATGATATCCGGGTCGGATCGGGTTGTCTCGGATCCTTACCCACTGAGACAAAATATCTAGTTGTTACGAGACACGCGCGTATCCACCCAACATACACCTAAAAAGTACGATACCATCCAATTTGCTTATAGGTCCTTCCACCTTTATTTATTATATTTTGGCCAAAATATCTCTGCGACCTTGTCCAACTTTATATTTCTCGTCAATTATGTTGTGTGGTGAGATGAATGTTTAATACTATATTAAATTCAAATAGTCTATGGAAACAAATTGAATATTTAAAAAATATGCGTAAACAATATCAATTCACTAAAAAGAAGTTTAATTCGTTAAAAACTAGCATTATAAATAAGCGATCCTATATTGTTAATAATTAAAAAATGGATGGAAAAAAGTTCTTTTATGTTTTTCTTATACAATGTGACACAATAAATATTAAACATTGCATATTTAAATTTTACATGTAGATAATCAAATTGAATATTAACTCATCAAATTTATTAATATTTTATTATTGAACATTGAATCACTTTATTTAGTTTGTAATTGAGTCATTTTAATTATTTAATAATACTATTATAAATGAATAGACAAGTTAATGTGACTATAATAATCTATTTTTAAAACCGTTAACATGTATGTAATTCACATGTCACATAATCTTAGAATCCATTATCTATGCTCTAATAATAACAAAACAAGTTGGTAGAAAATACGAAGTATACACACGAATAGTTCTTTCAAATTCAAAATAGATACTTCTATAATGGCGAATATAGTGTAAAAACCATTTTTAGTCAAATTTTGCCCATGATTAAAAAGATTCAACACAGATCTAATTTACAGCTATTTTTCATTTTCAATTTCATTTTGTCATTATGTATAGAACTAATTTTTGTAAAAAGGCGAAAGGGAATTTGAGTTAGATATAAAAAGATTAGTGAAAATAATTAATTAGAACAATATTGGTACTTCGCATGCATCGAACCAAAAAACTACATTTAAAATGACCGAAGCCTTATATAAGTCCAATTAACAATACAAAATTAAAACTAGAGCGTTTACAAAATAGAAACACAGTTACTAGTGCATATGACCAAGCATCCTCTCAATCATCCAAGGTGTTTCCAAACAAAGCTGAGTTCTACAGTTGCATCTGAACTTTCTTTACACATTTTATTGCTTGCCCTGTAACCTTCAATGAAGTTATGTCGCAGCAGAAACTCTCAAAATACAAGACACCATTCTCAAGTAGTTAAGTTAACTATTCCCAAAAATCAGGACAAATTCAGATTCTGACCAATGACAGAATGAGTTCTTAGAACAAATCACCAATTCAATTCATGAAATCAACAAAATACTATCCATAACATTTAATGCCCACTTGATCACAGTTGATCATTGTTAACTTCCAACATCTATTCCCGCCCAATTACTGCCTCTGCCCAGATTAAAATGAAGACATTGAATGATACAACTTACATGGAGGTACATATACCTTTCTTTTCACAGCATTTGTCAAACAGTATTCATACACAGCAACGATAACGATTAACAGTTCAGGAAGGATGAGAAAAAGCATGCCCCTTTGATGAAGGCAAAACACTGTGTAATTTCTCCATCATTTGATCAAGTTGCCTCAAGTGATCTGATCTACCAAATTGCAGCAGATGCCTCTCTAGCATTCTATATACTGGTTCACTCATATGCATGCCTCTCTCCAAAAATTGCTTCGAGCACTCAAATGCTTCTTCCAATCTCTTACGGGAGCACAATCCCGTTACTAACAGATCCAAAGCATGCCCATGAGGACAATACCCTCTCTCCAACAAGTAATGCCAAAATCTCAAACCCATATCCACCTTATTATTCACACAGAAGAATTTCATCAGCATTACCACAGTTCTTGCTTTCGGAACAAAATTTTTGCTCACCATCTTCTGATAAAGATCGCAAACACCTTCTATGTCTTTTTGCTTCATCAATCCGAAGTAAACTGTGTGATAGGTCATACTATCATGCATTATATGCTTCTCTTCCATCTCATCCATCAAACTCATTGCAGACTTGATTTCTCTGCATTTTGTAAATGAGCTAATCAAAGCATTATAAGCACCAGTATCAGGAAGCAGATTTCTTTTGCGAATTTCATCAAACAACTCCCTGGCCTTTAGTATATTCCGAACAATCCCAGCTCCATGAACTAAAGTAGTAAACGTTTCCAATGATGCAGGGCAATTAGCTCGCTCCATTTCTTCGAAAATCCTCAATGCATCACCAAAATGACCTTTCTTACAATAAGCATCGATCCGTATATTATATGTCAAAGCGTTTGGCTTAAAGCCTCTTCGAACAGTCTCGTGGTAGAACAGTTCCATTGCTGTAACATCGCCTGCCTTCTTAAATCCTGAGAGCAAGATATTCATGGTCTTGGCATTAGGATTAAACCGATCGAGCATTTTTTGAAACACGGCTCGAGCCTCTTTCACCTCCCTTTGGCTACAAAAGGCTAGGAGGAGCACATTGAACTCGTCAGTGCCAAATGTTCTCCCAACAAAAACCTTCTGCTCCATCCTCTCAAACGCGGCTAGAGTGTCTTCATAAGAGTGAAACTTGGCAATTTTGGATAGCATGATGTTCATTGACTTAAGGGTAAGTAAGGAAGGGTGTGTTTTCCCAATCTCTTCCATAAATTCCCAGGCTTTATCGAAATAACGCATCCTGGTAAGTATATGGACAGTCATTTCAAAAGAAAAGGGGGCTGGAATGAAATGGGAATTATGAAGGCAAAATCTGAAGAACTCCAAGGCTTTGAGGCCATTGGAGTGAGCTGCAAAGAGACGACCAAGAACTTTATCGACAAAGTCAGTCGAGAGAGATGTTAATTCAAGATGTTTTGAGAGGGTGAGATGTAGTGGCTTGTCAGGGAAAGGGCTATCATTGATGATTTTGGTGATTTTTCCAACTTCAGACAGGCTAGAAGATTGGCAAGCAATAACAAGACAAAATGGAGGAATGTTTTGAAAAAGTTTACTGCATCTCCTAAATGTTAACAAAGAAAGCATAATCCGTTCCCAATTCTCAATAAGTCTTTCAATGTAAGGCCACGCTATTGATAAATAAAGTAACTAACAACTAATTCCAGAAATTTTATGCAGTAACCAATGAATATGGAGTAAATTAAAGCGAATTGATAGCATCTGAGACAAACTGCAAGTGTAATTAAGGTTGACCTGATCACCGGAGTGGATTACAACCGGAATGTTGTCCAAAAGTCTACCTTCGGATGGAGAAGAATTGGAAGATTCAATACAGAGAAATTGAGTCGAAGAGACAAGTCGAGCAAAAACAGGTTCTAGGGTTCTAACTTCTCAAAATGACGTCGTTTCATATTTGTGCTGATAGCTAGTCAATCAACCGCAAGAAAGGCAAATAACTTATTTCCAAAATTGATTTTTTACTATTTCCAACTTTTTTATATATACAGGCTTTAAAATATTAAGAACTCAATTTTATAATTTTTTTTATAATTATTGCTTCAAAATGCACAATGCAAAATTTTTTGTCTGAAATATGAACAAAAAAGCAGTTCAAAATTACAGAATATAAATATAGGTACAAAAAAAGTCACTTGTTTTTTTAAAATGACATGAAGTAAAAAAATTAAATTTTGTTTAATAATGATAGTATTAAATAATACTTTGAAGAATTAAAATTAAATAAAAAAGAAAAAGATAGCAAAAACTATGCTAATAATTAGTAGATATTTTGTAAATTTCAACAGATTTATATATGTCTGTATTTTTTGAAAATAGAACAATGAAAATGAAGTTTGATCAATCAAAAATATTGAAGCGCTCAAAGATTACACATAAATAGATGATACATTTTTTTTTCTGATCAAGAGAGAACATACAGCTGGTTAAGTATCTGTTTGGCATTTGCATTTCAATCATAGTCATAAAAAAAAATCAATCGGGTTCCATGATTGCATGAAACTCGCCTTAAACTCTCATCTAAATAACTGCACAATAAAGGGCACAGAACCATAAAAACATGACATATTTTTTCATCACTTGTTGACTAGGTGGATTGAGTATTAAGTCCAAAACCAAATAAAGAGGGGACTAACAGGTGGAATTTTACACACAGCAGTGCATTGTTAGGCTGCTAATCTACAAAGAGGAGGACCCATAGTCAGCTGTTGCATCTTTACGAATGAGCGGTTCAGAGGATTGGAGAGCCATGTTAGGTCGATCTCGATATGAAGCCCATGTTACCAAATAAAGTCCAGCAATGATCAGACACCCCCCTAAGATGCTGCAACCAGTTTCAAATCCAGCGTGCAAGCAGAGAGTGGGACACTACTGATGCACGAATCAAGTGTGCAAAAGTTTCAAGATACAACCTTCCCAAATAAATGGGGCTTCCCAGAAAAAGTGTTGATAGAAAGGCAGCAGCTGCAGGTTGAAGTGGATTGTAAAGTGCAACCAGAGCGGGTCCTATGATCTTACTGGACCACTTCATCAGTCCATAATTTATGGCAGAAGCAACTATTCCCTTGAACATAAATAAACATGTGTTAGATTTACTGGCAGGTATAAGCAAAGGTCATTTTATGTGTTAACATCGGAAAGAGGTACTCTTAACTTAAGATTCTATTGATATGCACTGTGGTTTTAGAAATTGATGGAGAAACTTACAGCATAGATGACTGCCCAAAGCTCCGATTGTGTGAGACTCCAATCTGTTGACCCACTGGCAAAAAAGAAGGCTGTCAAAACCATCAATAGAACCCCAAAACCATATGAATATGCTGTCACTGAAAGGTTGCCTGGATATTCTTTCAAAACTGGAGCCTGCAACTAAAAAAAAAAACTTAAATCCCCAGATAGGAAACGGAAGATACATAATGGTTTAAAAAGAATTTGGGTGCACTGTAATTGCACAAGTGGTTAAGTTTACCAGAATGACCAGAAAAGCAGCCATGCATATGCAATTGCCAATTAAGCATAAAACTCCAATGTGCCAACCATCCAATAACCCTATACTCAGAAAGCCTGAAAAAAGCCACCCAATAGACTCCGGTTGACCCTTTGCACTTGTTTCATTTGCTGCAAACTCTTTTTCACCCAATCCAATCACAGCTGGACCGCGGAACAGCGCCATCCATACTGCACCACAAACACACACAAGTGTGCCACCCACCTTTGCTTGGCCCTCTCTTCTATGTATATCCACTTTTTCTGCACTGCAAAAATATGAAGAAAAATGAACTAACACCTTTCACAAAACAATTATATAAATGAATTGAACTTATACTGACTTACCCAGTCATTACAGCCAAGAGGAAAGTAAAGACTGGTGTAGTAGGCTGTATTGCAGCAGCATAAGTTGGATTTGTGTAGCTGAGCCCCATCAGAAATAATAGTTGGTTGCCAAATATCCTATAAATATATATGGATTTAGATAAACACTGAATTCCAGTAGGACTGCATCATTTAGTCATTGACATGGATTTAGATAAACGCACCCAGTTAATCCAAGGAAGAAAAATGACAATAGCAGGCGTCTGCTCATTGGCGGTCTAATCCTTCTGCACATACAAACAACAAATTGTATCAAATTTATGCTCAATTGAATTCAAACACCCTTATGATCATACATAACTATCCGCCTCAACTTGGCCCATTTCTCCTTCCGTCCCTAAATTTCGAAACGATCCCTCCTTAACTTGTAAAAGTGTACCAGTTTGTCGTTTTTAGCAAAATTCAAGGATGCGGTTGTCCATTTGAGCAAAGTTCAAGGAGCTGGTGATGTGTTTGGCCATTTGTTGTTTAATTACAAGACCAAGTAGATTCCAATTGATATGTTCAGGAAGAGCAGAACTCAAATGGGAAATGCAATGGCGTTTTCAGAGCATATACAAACACCAACTTCAGTAGAAGTAATCAATTAAAAGCCACAATACAATAATCAGGAAATTCGGAATTACTTGTCGCGAATATAAGCTGTAGGAGCGAGAATTGAGAAAGCAAGCATATCACGGAAAACACAGAAAACAAGCTGATTGACTCCAACGTTAAGAGCGGCTTTGCTAATAACCTGATTCCCGCCCGTGATTAGCTGAACCATTGTCATTGCCACATGAGCTTTCCACACGTCTCCTTCACTATTAGCTCCGCCTACAACGGCGGCCACCGCCATCACTTTCCTCCCCCTTTACCACCACCTAATGTACCAAGATATGCAAACACGATAGAGGATCAAATCACAGGTGAGAAGATCACTTGGGTGATTCAATTTCGCAAAATTCAGTCGGGCGATATGAGTATGATGATAGATAAACATTAGTAGTTTGTAAGGCAACAAATGTTTTGACTTTTGAGGTGTTCGATTCATATTTATTTTATTTTTCATGCAGGCCAGAAATAGTGTTCTGTGTTTTATAGATTATATGGCTACTTTAATGAAATTTTATCAGATAATAATAATATAAATAAATAAATAAAATCATGATCAGTCAAAAACGAGGACGAATCTTTTTTTTTGTAGTATTAACTTTAGTGAAAAGTGTCAGAGCTCAGTTTCATGCATTTATAACTACTGAAAAGAAATTTGATATGTTTAATCACCAAATTTGGGTCTTTACCCTCTAATTTAATTAGTTTAAGAGGTCTTTTACAAACTTTAGTAACTGTTCAAAAAACTTTTCCTTGCTGCTTGTAGTTTTCACGTCACTCAGCAATTTCTACTGTTTGTTCTATCACTTGCACCTTTAACTATTTTGAGAGACAAAAATAGTTGCGGACCACTATTGCAACGGTAACATCTAACATATTCCAAACAACTCTTAGCTATCTTTGCATAAAATATATTTTTATGTGTTTGGTTATAATGGTCAACTTCTTTTTTAAGTGTTTTGAAGATTAAATGTATTTCCCTACTAAATCAACATGAAATGTACACCTCAATATAGTGCAAAAAAATTCCATAGTAATATTAGCGAATTTTTCATGTTTTAGGTTAATGATGAAAAATAATTTAATTCAAAAGAACAAGTGATAATATTTTTTTAGAAATTAATGGTCATTTCATTATGCATATATATTGCATAGTTCTTTGTTTTTAAAATATAACAAGCTTAGTACAATCAATTAGCTTACAAAGTAACCACATAAAAATTCTAAGTTAGTACAATCAATAAGCTTAGCAGACAAAAAATTATTTATGCTTTCATATTTATACATTATATAATGTTCAATAAAATTAATGTGAAAACCTATATGTAGAAAATATTTTTATACTTGGAATTTGTTTTTATTAATCTAAAGTTTAATATGGTGATGATAAAAATGCAAATAATATAACCACATAAAGTACTTACTGTTTAAATATTATAAATATTTCATCAATTATAGAATTATAACTGTATTTTATAAAATTGTAATTGCTACACCTTAAAAAGATACAAGATTTGAACACTTGAACCATGGGGACGTGCAATGAGTAATTTGGATAAGGAGGCTCGCCCTTAACTAGATGTTTACAATACCCAAAAATGAACTAGTCGGCCAATGAGACGAATATTGATGACTTTAGAAAAAAAGATTGTATGACTTTTAGTCAATACCCTCCAACTGTGCTTTCTGTTGACTGCAGTTTATTTCTTAGTTTCATTAGATGTCGAATTAGTTGCAATAAATACTTCCCAACTCTATGGATCCAGGTCTTCTCCTGCTTTATACATGCGTTATTCCGACTAGATGATGCCTAAATACCATTTTTCAAAACAGAACTACCTGAGGAAATGATTGTAAACTATCAAAAAATATAAGGTCAATGATATTTCATATCAAGACTTTTTATGTTTTTAAGTGTTTTTTTTTTTTTTTTTTTTTTGTTAAGAATTGGAGGAGCTGACATGAAGACCAATAGATCCATGTTATATGGCCATTGATTCAGACAGTATCATAGAGCAGCAGCAGTAAATGTAATCTGGTCCAGGCATGAGACAGTTAAAAGGCATTGTGAATTGTTCAACCAAATTTATTTGCCTTGTTTGAGCATAGAAATGTGTCCAACTGTCCTCAGTCTAATGTAGCGTTTTGTCAATCCAGGAATTAATTTCCAAATTCTTGTGGATTCAGCTTCTAAGTTTTTCTTCCATTATTATAGAAAAATTAATAAGTGTTCAACGCGTATGCTAGTGTATGGACAACACCTCTGAACTGTCTCTTATGACATCTTTAAAATTAATACTGCAATAACAGAACTCAAAATGCAAGGATGCATTAAAGTAAGAGAGATACTAACAGAATGAAGCAGATAAACAGGACTAAAAATCTGCATTATGAAAGCATAAAAGAGCCAAAGAGGCAAAAGCTATATGCCACAAATTAGTTCTCGAGAAAAGTAAATGCAGAAGAGGTCAACTATTGATTTGCGGACTTTAACTCATAAAAGGAATGCATCTATGATCTACCTTTTGCACTTAAGCTTCAACTCTGCCTTTTGACTTCAATAATCATGCATCTAAGTTTCCCACATGGTAGTCGAGAGCACAAACCGCACTCAAATCATTAGGGTCTCGCTTCTTGCTTCAACACAAAGCGCAAAAAAAGCGCACTATCATAAATTCATCCAAATATTTATAGGTTTTGAAAAATTTATTAAATAAAACTGCTTAAAACTAATAAATATTAAAAATATTGCAATTCAGGATAGTCCACAACAAAAAACAAGTAATTAAATCCAAAGTCATTAATATCTAACCCAGCGCGCATTTTTTCAAAGCTTGCGCTTTTTGCACCCCAACGCTTACTGTTCAACCAAAGCGCACAGTGTGCGCTATAAGTGCAAAAGCGAGTGCTTTTGACTATTATGGTTTCCCATGCTCTCAAAAAGTAATCAGCCAACAACATCGATACGCCCCTTTTGAGCCAACACAAAAGAAACAACTATAGCAAAAGCCATATGTGCATGAATAGCTACAGAAATTTCAAGCACAATTTACTGAGAAAATGGAAAGAAGTGCAAGAACAGCACAATAAGACTGGCAACTAAACTGAAACTCACATGCATAGGATTAAGGCAGGAAGAGCAAGAAGTAAAGGAGCAGTAGAAGAGGCGGAAGGAGCAGCAAGATCAAGACTTGCAGGCTGTCAAAATCCAAAGATATAAGATTGAACTAAGCAAACGAATTATGAAAGAGCAAACAGAAGATTGCTCCACTAAATGCTTTCCATTAATGACTACCCATATCACAAAGGGTATAAAGAAAAACCAGGATGGGAACTATATCTCGTTAATAAAATGCGTGAAAGACGAGTTTACAGTGTTACATCAGTCGAATTCCATCGCTTAGAGAGCCTGTCAAACTTGTCTCTTGCACTTCTACCCTCCTTGTAAAAAGCATCCTTCAACCTAGCCATGGTTGATTCATCTATATTGATTTCTCTATCAAGCATGTCTTCCGCAAATCTCTTCACCTCTGAAAACCTCCGCATATTACAGAGTCCATTAAGAAGAGCACTTGCACTCTCATCAAGAGGCAACTCACTGTTTTTCACCATATAGTTCCATATCTCAATTGCCATCTCAGGATCATCACCTTGCATGAGCATTGAGATGGCTGCCGCACAATCAAAATGTGTTGGAGGGTTTTCATTCTTGATCATCTCGAAAAAGAACTTGCCAGCTTCAGAAACCCTTTGGTTTTTGATAAGACATCGGAAAATCTTATTATATGTCGACGAATCAGGAAAAGCTCCATAAATTACCATCTGATCAAGCAATCGAAAAGCATGGTCACTGTCATTGTTGCTGCAAAGCAAGCCAATCATCGTATTGTACATGGTTGAATTGGGTACTAAACCACAACTAATCATAATATCCCACACTTGAACAGCATGCACAAAATCATTTTGCTTAGAAAGCACATCAAGAATATGTGAGAAAAACTGGAAACCTGGCAAGCAATCTCTGTCCTTCATAACCTTAAGGAACTTGATAGCCTCAGCTATTTCAGAAGCTCGGATTAGTGTGTTAAGAAAGGCATCATATGCTGGAATATTCTCTTGATTCCATCCGATTCTTACTATCATCTCACCAAACGTAAGCTTTGCCTTTGCTGCATTTCCTTCCTTCTCCCAGCCTTCCAACAATATAGCATAACTATCAGCATCTGGAGATATCTCTGATTTTAGTCTGTCCAAAACTTCCGTTGCCTTAACAGTCTGATTATCCACACTACATATTGCACTCAAAAGCGAATTCAGAGCAACAACATCTTGTTGAACACCAAATTTGGCCATAACGTCAAAGCTCATTATAGCTTCATCAAACCTACCGTCTGAACAGTAACTTGCAAAAACCGAAGCAAAAGTGGCCATAGACAACACATTTTCTTTTTTCATAGAGCGAATGGCATCCCACATAGGCTCAAAGAGGCGGTTGTTACCAAGCAGGTCAACCATAAGATTCCAAGCATACGGAGAAGGTTTCTGAAAACCCCCTACCCAACGGAAAAATTCGACCGCAGAAGTAGGGTAATTGTAAGATAGCTTAAGAACTTGCTCAGTAATTTCAGGGGTGGGAGTAATTCCAGTTGAATTGAGAGCAGATTCAATATCTTGAAGGTCAGTCCCGGTAAGAATTTTAGAAAAGAGAGTAACTGATGAGCGAGTATCAGCAGCGCCCAATTGGGTGCTGTATCGGTGTTTATAGGGAGAATGGTCGCCAGTTGCCTCCATGATGGAGGATTTTCTTAGCAAACAAACGGCAAAAAAACCCTAGATATGAAATCAAATAGGGAGAAAAAGAAAATGAAAACCTTGATTGAAAATTCGTTACGATGTGGAGTGAAATTGATGATGGGAATCTTACGTATCACAGTTATGATTGGCGTTGAGATGCGTTGCAGGTTGCCATTTGAATTACTAGGATTGGTATCCCTTGCCGTGTGAGACTTTTGAGGATCGCTCGAGGGAGGGAAATTATCTCCGTAATTCATACACCGTGTCAACTCATCAAGTTAAACTAAAAATCCTTCTGCATTTTATTTCTTTCTGAACCAAAATGAACTAATATAATTTTGGAGTGATGTCGATCGTGTTTTCAACAAAATATGTTTAAAAGAGCACCGTATCATCGTCACATTGGAAAAATCAGTCTTGGTCTAAATTTGTTATTTTTTATTTATAAGTACTTTTTTAAGTTGCAAGAGATTTAAAAATAAGTAGTTAAATCACTTATAAACAAGGTGAAGTGATGAAAACTGATTTCTAACCATTTTTAAATTGTTGAATCTGTTGAAAATGTTAAAAAAGACATGCAATGTTTATTGGGTTGTTAAAATTATACGAAGATAAAATTGTAATTATTTTGTTCAAAATAAAGAAACGAGTAAAAGCCATTTTATAGAAGTTGGAAAATGTTACTTTTTAATTTTAACTTAAAATCAACTTCTTATTTTTAACCTAAATACAGTTTTTAATTTAAATCTTCTTTTAATCAAGTTTAAGTAACTTAAAATTTGTAGATACATCCCTTAATTTATATCAATTTGTAATTTGGCTTATAAATTAAAAAATACTTATAAATTTCGTAAAAAAAGAAAATAATGTTAAATGACGAGATGATCTGTCAGTTTTATAATAAGTAATAGAAATAGTAATTTTACATTTTCAACTTGTTTAATTTGAAAGAATATGTTTTTTGAGTTAATATATTATTATATTTAAGTAATTATCATAATTTTTAAGAATTAAAACTTCGCATTTTGAAAAACACATACACGAGATAATATGAAAAAGGTTTGAAGAGACTTTCTTTATAAATATAATAAGCTCATTAATAACGTTAAAACCCGATTAAAAAGAAAATGAGTGACCATAATGTTTGCTCACACTACATGGATTGGAGCCTGTGGAAAATTAGCAGTATATCATACAGATATCATCCTCTTTTCTCCAAAACTTATTAATCAAAACAAATTTCTCCTAATCTTATCGTGGAGAATGATCTTGGCAAAGGTAACCATTTATCTACTTGTAGATTTGAACAAACTTGTCTCATTGTTGGCCGAAATCAGGTCTTTATTCAAGCACGAAACTGCAACTTTTATAACATTCATCACTCATTTTGAGGCTGCAAAGTTCTTTGCTCACTCACATGATCCTTTACTAGAGTATCTTCACCCATTGATGAAGATGACAATGATGGCCAGAAAAATAGAAGAGACTTTCCGAATGCTTTCCCATCATTATTTTGAACGACACTACACTGAAACTATAGATGTCACATTTTTCATTAACATTCATAGTATATGCTAACTTTGCGGTCACATTAAATGAAATTTTGATCGGGTTATGCCTCGTTGACAATTATTCAATGGTTAAGTTATTGCATTACAATATTCATTATCTATAAAGCTCTTTATTTTTATGTATCAAACCGGTAATTTTTCATTGAACCCTTGATCATATGTTTTTTTGTAAGTTTAGAAATGATAAAGGATTCGATGTTTAAAAATGACAGACAGTGTTCAACATTTATGGCAATGAATTTAGGAAATATGATAAAATCAAGGTAAAGACCTAGAGTAGTGTAGCCAAATGTGCCTCCAAAGATGTCCAGTTTGATGAGTCAGGCATCAAAAGTCTAGCCGTGCCAAAATAAAAAACAAGAGCCTCAAAAGTCTGAATTCAACAATATGTTGTTACTTGTAATGTCTCGGTAAATAATTGGAGGAAGACAATCATGGTGGATGTTACTCTGAATTCAACATCTTTTTTTTTCTTAATCCAGTTCAACTTTGATGCTTCGTCGTTCTCGCTTTATATCTTTCTCAAACCTTGCATTATAGAAGAGAAAGGGTGCAGTTCAGCAATATAAAAAGAATAACTCCGAAAAGACTTGATGTTACTCACAACTATACCTGTTCGTTGGGCGGGCCGGGCCGGATTGGGTGGGTTTTTTACAAAAAAGGTTAACCTAGGCCCAGCGTAAGTCCATGAATATTTTTTTTGTTGTAAATTTTTTTATTAAATTAATAGAAAAAATATAAAAAGAATCAAAATATGTTTAAATTTTAAATATAATTGCATTGTTTACTTAAAATCTTTAATATTTAGTAATATTTATCATAACCAAGTATAAAAATTTAATAGGATAAAATATAAAAATTTAAAATAATAATAATTTAATTTATAAATATATAATAAATAAATAAAATTATTCATCGGGTCAGGCTTGGATCGGGCTTAATTATTTATACTAAAATCAAACCCGGCTCATAAATCTTCGGAATTTGACGGGTTCAGGCCGGGTTTTTCTAAAAAAAAATATGTCCAAACCTTGCCCATGAAAGCGGAGCCCGCCCTCGAACAATTCTACTCACAATTTCACAAGTCAAAAACAATGGCCCATATCTTAACAAGTCACTTCGTTTAAACTTCAAACCATACAAGTTAATTTGGGTTTATATATATTCTGCATTTCTGCACATTTTCAGTGTACATAGGAGCCATAGATGCACTATACTTAGCTATAAAGTTCATGTACTCTTTTCCTAGGTAGCTATTATTGAAGAATTTAAGAGCAGTTGAGTTGAGTTATATGTTTCATATAGAAAGAGTAAGTGAAAAAAAAGAATTTAACAAAGCAAGTTTGGTATATTTGAGAAGATAAAAGCAACAAGCAAACATATCTTAACAGAGAGGAATATAATTTTTTTATAATTTACACAATTAACTTAACAGAGAGAAAACATACCTGAACAGAAGAAGATATAATGAATGAATGAAGAAGCAAATGCTTTATTACTAGGCAAAGAAGATACCAAACCTTCTCAACCAATCCCCCTTCTCCTTCCTCAAATTCTTCCCCTTCCCCTTCCAATTTCTCCATTAATGTCTTCTCCTCTTCCCCCCTTTCTCTTCTCCAACCTTCAATTCAATGAAGAGGCCCAACCATCCACCACACCCACCCCAAAGAACTCACTTCCTCTGGTGGTGCGCCGCCGTCATCTGCTCCATCCTAACCCTAGCCGTGATCATCGCCGGGATCGTCGTTTTCGTCGGCTACTTGGTAATCCACCCTAGAATCCCAATCATAAGCGTCGTCAATGCTCACCTGAACAGGTTTCAGTACGACATGGCGGGGATTCTGGTAACTCAAGTGAGCATAGACGTCCGATCGGAAAACCGCAACACGAAGGCGCACGCGAGCTTCTCCGGGCTGAATTTGACGCTGATTTTCGGGGGGATGGAGATCGCGAGGCTGATGGCGGGGCCGTACGAGGTGAGGAAGAACGACTCGGTGGTGTTCAACTATTTGGCGACGTCGGAACCGATTCCGTTGGATGAGAAACAGCAGAAAGACGTTGATATATCGATAAATGAAGATTTGATAAAGTTCGAATTGAGAGGGAATGGGAGAGCAAGATGGAGAGTAGGAGTGCTTGGGTCCGTGGGATATCAATGCCGATTGGATTGTGTGCTCAAGTTTCATAGGTCTAATGGCGATTACATTCCCGCTCGCTGCACTTCCAAGCACAAATGATCTTCTTCCTTCTTTTTCCCTTTTTTTAGATTAAATAAATAATTAACCATTTTATACTTTCTGGTCTTCATTTATCTGCGTCGATTTAGGATTCTTCTGCCCTTCAAACCTTACAGATAAATGGCACTTTTAAATTTATCTACCCTTTGCTATGTCAACCTAATTCCAAAACAGGTTCAGTTAAATATGTATTTCAATTCAATTTAGTTGACAAGATGAAGAATATCTAAGCTACTTCGGTTTATTGTACAAAAAAGACATGCATGATTTGTAAAGATAGTTTAGTATGTGTGTCTTGATTTAGTTCGAAAAGTTCTGTCCATCTATCGTTGCTTAAAAACTCTAGACTATAAATCTCTAGACTATAAAACATCAAGAAAAAGAAGGGCAGATACCCAAACTATTACGTGTACATGCTGTGAGATTTTTTATATGAATTTCGGTATTATTAGATGGAAATATATTTACATATGAATTCACTATGTCATTATTTAATTTTAATTTTTTTTCTCGTAACAAATTTATGTCGGGTATTTTTCACGGGAATAAAACATTCTGTCTATGTTACTTTGTTCCCAATGAAACTTGTGACATGTGGACATGTGATATTTTTTTCTTTGTTTTTTAAGCATTTCATTTTATTTTTCTAGTTTTTTTTTGTATCCTAATTATTTCACGCTTATAAAAAAATTTAATTGAAGACATGATAGTCAGATATATAATTTTCTTTTCCATTTATCACCTAAGAAGATGCATATATAAATTCTCATTGTGTAACAAAAACATTAATTTTGAAATGAATGGAGAGTTCTGTATATATGATCACAATTTTTTTTGGAGGTTGAATTTTCACTATAAGTGATGAAATGTTTTAATTATTGCAACACAATGAATATAATGCACTTTTTTATCCGATCTGGTGCATCTCAACTTGTATATGAATGGTAAAGATTGTAAAGTGTAAATGAGTATCAAACAAGCTGGTGTAAATGTAGAATTACAGATTAAAAAATATATAATTTTTTGCAAAACATTACTAAGCTGATAGATTTTACTTTTGATTGCACATTTGCATTACTACACAATAATCATTCTAATACAATTTGACAAATGCTAAAATTGATAAATACGAGATAACATAATCACATCAATTTTGAGTTTTACATTCAAATATAGGGGATTTATTTTATAACATGACTGATTTCAAATTTATAAATTAAAGCACTATATAACTTTTTTTTGAAGAATTTAGATTTTTAAATAGATTGGGTATCGAACAAATAATCTCTCACATCCGTTTTGAGAGGTGTACCAATTAAGCTACAATCAATTGGTAAGCACTATATAACTTTGACTTCGTAAATACGTTAAAATTAGAAAATATTAATTTTAAAAAATTATAATTTCTCTATAACTTATGAGAATTGATTTATTAATAATGGGAATTTGTGGAATCATATCTTTACAAATTTTTATGTGTTATTTCACTTGAAAATAAAATAAACTAAAATATTTTCTAAAAGAAAATGGAACATGTTTCTGCATTAAGAAAATAGAAAATACATTATTTTTAGGTAATTTACAATTTAGATTACGGGCTCTGTTCTTTTCAACTGAAACTGAACATACTGAAACTGAACTGAACTGAAACTGAATATACTGAAACTGAACTGAAACTTATTATTCTGAAACTGAAAATACTGATACTTAATTGAATAATAATTATTTATATCAATAATAATATTACCTTTTAACTACATATAATTATATTTTTGTTTCATTAATTTTATTATGATATTTTTGTTGGATTCTTAACTTTTTTAGTATTAACAAAAACCACACTTTGTAATATTATTTTTGGGATAAATGTAGTTTAATTAAAAATATCACAAAATGAAAAAAGTAATTAAGTTAGTAGTAGAAATTCTAGTGTACAACAAATTTGGAAGATAAACCAAAGTAACAGCTAATATATCGATGAGGATAGTGAAAATGACGAGACATGGACGAAGATTGAATTAGAAAAATTAACCTAACCATGAATTATAATATTATAATATTTCTCAATTATATTGTTAGTAGTGCGAATTCTATTATACAACAAATTTGGGAGATGAAACAAAGTAATATCCAATATGTCGATTAGGATAGTGAAAATGACAACATGAACATAGATTGATTTAAAAAATTAACCTAACCGTGAAATATAATATTTCTCAATTATATTGTAATAAGTATGCTTTTTAATGTTTTATAAATTAATTATTTTATCTATTTATTTGTTAATAAAAAAAGTTATTTATTATTAATAATAATAAATAATCAAATTTTAACATATTATTAATAATATTCTTAAATAATTTTTATTACTTACTATTTATTTTATTTATGATTAATATTTTTATTTTATTTTCTCATTTGAATAATATATATACATACATATATATATATATATAAACATATATATATATATAATTACTTTAATAATATTTATAATAATATATAAATTAAAATTTAACTAAAACTGAACTAAAATTTAACTGAAATTAAAACTGAACTGAATGCGCTGTTACGTGTAACTAGTAATAACCGCTTCATTGGATTGCTACAGGTGTCAGCCACGGCACCAGTGCAGCTGCCAGTTGCCGTCTCCTCGGTCGTCCTCTCTGTGCGCATCTCTCACTATGCCTCAGTTTTCTTCTGCTGCTTTTATGCTCTCCCACTTCACTCTTTTCTTCTCCTTCTTCGCTTCTCTACTTCCCGTAAGTTCCCCTTCTCTTTTACCTCTTAGCTCATGTTTGCATTCTCCCTTTTCCGATTTCGTTCTACAAGTTTTGTTTCTCTTGTCTTATTATCTGAAACTGATGTACATTCGCAGCTTTTATTGATCAAACTAGGGTTTCGTAGATTTCGTCTTCTCCTATTGGTTTAATTTTAACAGTTTTCCACATTGCATAGTTTGTAGGGGGAGTGATAATTAGATTTTTGAATATCAGCAATTAAATGTCTGCTGATTCAATTCAATATACGTCGAACAAATTGACCATTAAATGCTTTCAATTTGGTAGAGTTATGACAGATTCTACTGTTTTCGGCCAAAAGATTTTATTTGATAAGTTTTTCCACAATAATGGTCTCAGACACCGAGACACATGTATTTCAATGTCACTTTTTTCCATAGTAATTGGCATCTGTAGATACGATCTTTCTATGTTTCAAACTTTGAGCTGCCCCTGATCCAAATGTGACACATTTACACCCATAAATTGTGATCACACATTGTAATTGCTCTACTTTTTAATTAATGTTGGCATTGCTGCTAGTTAGTCCTCCTCTTTCGCAGTTACATTGAGCTTTTATTTGTTTGGTATAATACTAAATCCTTATTCTGGCTCAGATTATATGTCTTTACAATCTGGTATCATAAATATAAATACTGTATATAATGCTTCTCAAATAGCTGGGTTACCAAGTAAAGATAATTGGGGGAGATGTTATTGATTCCCTTTGTGGAGTTAGCAAGCACAAGCGATGTTTTGTTGATATTCATTATGTAGCGAATTTCATGCAAAAGATGTGTTGTAGGAGCCTCAAAAACTAGTTCTTTATTAATTTTTTATTTTCCTAAACAATTATGTATCCTTGCATAATTGGAGCATATTAGCATGGTACAGAATGAATGTTTCTCTACTTGATATTGTACAGTTAAGAATTTGCTATACTTGAACTTGAATTTTTCCGAACACTATCAGTTATTGAGATGAATGCGCAAAAACTCCCCTTTTATCTCTCCAATGGTTCAATCTATATTTTTTTTCTGGCAATGTATGATGCTAAGATTTCTCATCTGTATTATTCATTCATGGATTTGTGTGAAGGCTTATGCGATTCTGTATGTGTGTGCACTTGCGTTTCGAATGATTACTTAAATATAAATTATCGTAATTCATTTATTAGATACATCATACACAATGGAAGATTTTGTTTTAAAGTACGGTGTGCTCAATGCATGCAGGACATTTCTTGCTCATACATTCTGCTATCAATCCGTAAGCAGTTATGGACACGTGGACTGGCCAGGAAGCAAATTCATCTATTGTAGTGGTAGATTCTAAGCCACTGTTTCATAGGTTGATGTCTACAATTTTCGCGATGGTTACTAGACCTATCATTACATGCTCATCGATGTTCACATTTGGTTTGAAAGCCATGTTTCTTGTGGTTCAAACTTGGGCAGAGCTTGTGAATGCTTCTATCAATGTCCATTTGAGTTTGTTCCGCAAAACGATAATATGGTTTATTGCTCTTATAACTCTTCCTATACGAGTTTCAACTGCCTTGCAGAAGGAGAGACTGGTTAGTGTTTTTCTCCCCAATGTAGCTATTCGTTAAAAGATTCATCATTTCCTGAGGATATGTATTTATTGAAAATCTGCATGTTCATTGCCAAATAGGAATTTCTGTGTTTCTTTTCAAGAAAAAAAAGACTTCCCATTAATTCACGACTCATTAATTGGATCAGAGTTATGGTTGTTGATAGTTCAAAGCTTGAGTTCTTAGTTGATTGTATAATCTTAAGGGTTTTCTAGTGGTTTTCCTTTCTTATAATGATTTTTTGGTGTTTATCATATTCAGCTGCAAGAACGTTTGCAAGAGATGCATGTTCAGTTGGAAAGGCACATCTTGGAAAGGAAGAGACTTTATGCCCAACTTCAGATGACAGCTAGAAAATGTAGAATTTTGGAGGCGATGCTAGCTGAAATCGAAGGCGAAAATGACAGGGTCATTGCCAAAATTAAATTGCTTGAGAAAGAGGTAAGGATTTACATTCATGCAATCCCTTATTTCTAGAATTAGAGATTTCTCAATTGTTTTCCATTGTATTATTATCTTGTTATGATATATGCGTATTAGATTCTGCAAAAAGGCTTCCATTTCGTGTTGAAGTTTAAATTTCATTCATACTTCAGTAAAATAGAAAATAATCTGATGCTACTTTTGGAGATTAATTCTTATGCTGTGGTATGAACTATGTATGTAAAAAGAACAAAGCTAATGACTTCTTTAATGAAATTTTGCATAGTTGCAGGGCCAGATATTTTAACATAATGAAGAAATAAGTGATCATAGAAAATCAAAGCAGTTTTAATTTTAACAGCATTTGATGTTGAGGAAGACATAATGAAGAAATAAGCGTAGCAAATCAAGGCCTTCTAATAGCATCAGTTGTTGAGAATTTTCCTATTTCATTGGCACTGGCTGCTGCTCTCTTTTCTTATCCTTGTTCCTGAATTTTTCTTATTTTTCTCGACTCTCCAAAGCAAACAATACATGTGGGGGTCAGTAATTGCGGCGATTTTAGGATAAGCTATCTTGACTTGCTAGAAATGTTACATCTATCCTTGTAAATTGAACAGGACGAAACTCTAGCTTCATCAAAATTGTCTAAGAGCCAAACTAGTTAGCAGTTGTTCTGGTTGGCCTATTATTATTTTGCTAAAAAATAAAGTTTACCGTTATTATCTAGAAGCACATATCAATACAGTTACAATATATCGTCTTAATGTGTTCCACTCAGAACTTTTCTATTCTACCTGTATTTGGAGTTTGATAAGAGTTCAGATTATGCTTGAAAGGAGTATATATATTTTCTGATCCTATTAATCATAAACATGACCTGTTATTCACAACAGTCACAGGATCTGAAGGTTGAAAATCTCCGGCTGAAGGATTTAGTGGGTAGGAAAACTGACAGTGTTGCTGGTGGAGACAACTATGGTGTCTCTGATGGGGGCATATCTCGCCTTAAACAAAGAGGAATAACGGTTGAGAAGCTGAGAATGCGTAAAGATGTGCTGGAAGAAGCTAGGGGCAAGAACAAATGGGACTTGGCTAATGTGGCAAGACCAAAATCTGCTTTGCACGATACGGCAACAAGGAATATGGACGGGAAGAGGGTAGACCAAATGAGAGAAGTGGCAGTTTCACAAACTCTATTCAGTGCAGCAATGTCCCTTTTGGTTGGGTTCATTATATGGAAAGCTGAAGACCCTTGCATCCCTCTTGTTGTGGGGCTCACTGCAGTGGTTTTGATGTCACTGAGCAGTGTGGTCCAGTATTTCTCATCCACAAACCACAAATGTCCGTATGATGCGATTGCTTTGTTAAGCTTTAACTGGTTCATACTCGGTATGCTCGCTTGCCCAACTTTACCAAGGTTAGTCAATATGCTTGCTAAATTGATCTAACATGCTTTGACATGATCATGGGCTAGCTTGCGTACAAGGCATGTATATCCCTGTAACTATGTACGTACTTTTTTAGTTTCTACAGGGAACGGTTGTAGTTGAAAGAAATCAAGTGCCTAGGCATGTATTTGGTTTTTTTATTTATTTCTTTTTTGGGTTCCTGAACTTTAACGTTAATTAAAAACAAAGGCAGAGTTGGAAATATTAAATGCAAAAGATAAAGAGCACTAAAATCAGAAAGTGAAATATCAAGAATTTGTGGAGTCCAACTCCTGAAATTATCCCAAAGCTTGAAAACAATATATATTGTCTCTGGGGAAAATTCCAATAAAAAACTGCCTTCCACTTTAAACTCAGACAAGATAACTGCGTTTCATTTGCGTCCAATTATTTAATTTAATTTACTCATTTGGCTTTGGTGGGTGCTTAGTATCTCCAACTTTATTTCGAACTTCAAAATTTTTCTATTCTTCTTCATTATTGGCACCCCATGCTATTTACTACTCCATTTCATGTTTACCCCTCGTGCTAAGAAAAAAAATGGGTACGGTACCTAATTAAGTGCAAAAAATTTCAATATAATGGTGGAGACAATTGAAAACATCACCTCCTGTTGCTGGATTTTTGCTTTTTTAATCAATGCTACTACCGTCGTGGCATCTAAATGGCACTCCTTTTTTCGCGAACATCTGAAATGGCACATATTGTACCCAATTTGCCCTTTTTTAACCATTAATCAAAATTAAAGGCGAATAAACCAAGTTCCCCTACATCTGAAGGAAAAAAGTTTTCTTTTTGTTTGGGGGGGAGGGATTTTAGCAATGTGACAACAAAATAATATTTTTAGTCATAAACAACATGCCACTACTACTTAACGGGTAGTGGATTTATCCTTGTAAAAGACAGTGTACATCATGGTAGAATAAGATATTATCCAAATCGTAACATTTTGATCTTTTATTTTATTCTTTGGTGAAACTTTATATCGCTTTTTTTACTAAACTTCGTATCACTCTTAATAGTAATGAAAAATAAAAGAAATAGTTACTAACAAAAACAGGAAATGATAAAACAAAGAAATTCATTTATCATGTAAGTCATGTTCTCTTCTGAACTAAATTGAAATGAATTTAACTGAAATAAACTTATTTCAATGTAAATTTAAAACTACACATAGCTGAACTTAACAGAACTGCACTCCATTGAATTGTAGTTGAAGAGAACAATGCAGTCAAAGATCAAAACATAAATTATGAATTTTCTCAAAAAATTTTGAGAAAATTAAATTACTTTCTATTGTTATCATTAATTAATTAATATAATTAATTTTGTAGTTTTGTTACATTTTACTAATTAAAATACAAGGCAAAGAAAATATAGTGCGCCGAGCCCGAATCAGGGGCGAGTTGAAATCTACCGAAATGGAAGGAGAAGTAGGGCCCCACTCCGTTGAAATTTGGAAGCAATTACGACGGAGGCGCACAATTACTGTAATGGATCCCGTTGTATCCGAGAAAAAGAATGCCCTCCCTTTTGTCTTGTCCCGCAACCTTGTAGTAGTAAAAATTAACAAATAATTCAGATAATTATTATCTCGCACCCCATTATTTCTCTTTCTCCCTCTCTCCCTACTTCTACTGTTTTCTGAGAACTGCATATGCTGCTACTTCGTCTTCTTCTTTGAAGCATCCATTCTCTAGTTGCTATTCAACTGATACAGGTGCATTTCTTCCCTCGTTTCCTGTTTACTCGCAATGTGATAATTTCCATTCTCTATTTGTTAATCTCATGATCGGCTCTGTTTGTTGT
Source organism: Euphorbia schlechtendalii (assembly GCA_949673415.1). Classification (NCBI taxonomy): domain Eukaryota; kingdom Viridiplantae; phylum Streptophyta; class Magnoliopsida; order Malpighiales; family Euphorbiaceae; genus Euphorbia; species Euphorbia schlechtendalii. The sequence continues at coordinate 31,682 of CATIWQ010548804.1, read as the reverse complement.
TTTTCCCCGATGAATTTTGGTTAGTTTTTGTGTTTTTCGATTCAGGCGACTGCATTTTCTATTTGATCCAGAGTGTTAATCGGTTGTTCGCGCACATGATCTAATTGCTTTTGGTTTTCGGTTTTTCATATCACTAAAAATTTGAATTTGAATATAGGATTTTCTTTCGACAAATGAATTGAAATTACTAATTAGATTTCAGCTGGAAAAATGCAGAGATATTTTTATTAATGGAGGATACGAATGGTAGGTAAGTGGATTTTGCTTTATTCCGTTTCTCTGGGATGCGAATGGTACCTGCAGTGCCTTTTCTCTTCAAAACTTTTCCTCCAATCCAAACCCCTTTCTCAATCATTTCATTGCACTTTCCTGGACCCCTTTTCATCGGATCTATTTTTATATCATATTTACTAGAACGAAAGTACAAATAACACTAACCTCATAAGTCATAAGAGGAGATCTTTTAATATTGTTGATTTGTGATGTAATTTTCAAAAATTACTCGCATATAAAATTTGAGCGTGTGCATTTTTCATTGCTTTTGAGTAATTACTCAATCAACTAAATGAATTTGCAATTAATGATTCAGTGATAGTTGATGATATTATGATTCGTTTGCATTAGATTGAATTAAAGCCATAAAAACGCCAAAAAGGAGAAAATAAATTTTAAAAGACAAACAATGATGAAGAGAAGGCCGCTCGCTTGCTGCACTTGGGACAGAGGAATTAGCATCGACTTGGATGACCAAGATGGTAAATCATTTTTATTTTATTAATTTTCTCCTTTATACATTATTTATTTTTCACTAATCATTATTCACTATAGTATATTCTTTTTAAACCGCAATATAGTTCTATCCTATTTAATTATGATCATTATAAAATTTCACTGAATTCTTTTCATTCTTGGTCATTTTATTTAAAAAACATAGTTAAGCGGTGAAATCCTCAATATATTCTAAATCCTCAACATTTTTTTGAAGAAATGAACGTGTCCAATTTTTTAAGGATGAATTGAATTTTACTGATTTAATATATATAACTATATTTAAAAAAAGTAAGTTGTTTAGATGTAAAAAACCTTAGAAATAGCCATCTTCCAGATCCCTCAGTGCTAAATAAAAAAAAGGAAACATCGTACATTTATTTGTTCTATATGACCCAACAAACACATGGAGTGAGTAAAGAAACTAAAAATTATAATTCTGCGGGATAAGAAAGAAGCAGATAAATACTAAATTTGCTCACATTTTTCTCGACAAACATGACAAAATGGGCCTCATTTATTATCATGTATATTTTTAAAAACTTGAATACGAGAGGAGATGAAATGAAAGAAGAAGATATTAATAAATACAGAAAGGCCCACGAAGTTTTTCCATTCTGATACTGGTATGGATTTATTTGCCTCTGCATCCATTGATGATGAATATTTCTATTTATAAGCTGTGAGGAAGACATTTACGATGCCCTGCACAAGCGGGAGTAATGTCATTGTGTTCCTCAGTTGGACTGGTAGTAGATCCACATATTATTACATAATTTACATTCAATACTTTGATTTGACCCTTTGTACTTTTATTTATTTATTCATTTATGAACCTTGGATTTCAGGTCGCTGTATATCATTTGCTCAACAAATTATTCATGAAATTTGAAAGGGGTCTTTGTGAAAAAATTTATTTGGGTTAATATACAATTAATTTTTAACAAATTTTTTAAAATTTTTATTACAAATGGAAGAAATAAAAAGACATGCGGTGAATATTACTACTATTTTCGATTCTCGGTGATTAAAAATGTCAAAGCTTTAGGAAGATCAGCTCAATTTTCAACTTATTAGACAAAGTAAAGAGTAATAGCATGTGAAGTAGATGACTAGATGTGACTCACAAGGAGGGCAATGTCCATGACAAGTCTGCAGTATTTAAATAGCATTGATGACCCACCCACTCCTATAGTAGGAATCTCCATTTGTCTATTTTGCTTTAATTTATATGTAGATTTGTGTTTATAACTTATTTCTCAGTTACACTATCATTGTGGCGTACTGTTAAAAATATTAGTATGATTTTAGCTATGATTAGTCGAAACATTAGCTATGTTTTTTTTTAAAAAAAATCACAAATGTTCTTATGTTATTAAAGTATAGAGGAAAGTCTTCATCTCATCTTACATGTGATTTGAACGCTTGATCACTAGAATTACAAATTCAATCTCTATCACTAGTGTAAGACATCAACCACAATATGTTAGCTATGATTAATTTGTGTATAATTCGGAATTTTTTAAAATGTCTGGTACTGTATAATTTGGCACGTTCGAGTATCTGTATTTAATTCTAAATTGACAACTTCAAAAACTTCATTTAAAAACTTCAAGGAGTATTATTCTTCCTTGCATATCACATAGGAAAAGCAGATGCACTTTATACTGTGTAGTCTGTGTTTGTCATTGTACATAAAGTCGTTAATGAAAAGTGTGGAATTATGCAATTAAATGTGATAATTATTTAGTACTCTTCCTACTAAAATTAATCATTTTATTTTTTCATCAAAACTAACAAAACATTTAATGCATTACTGAAATGATTAATTTATCTTTTTTATTTTATAATAAAATTTCTTTTTCTTTGTCTATTAATAACTTGTCATTTTAATTATAATTATTTTTTTTCTAATTAATATAATGGTAAATTTGAAAAAAATTGTTAAAAAGTTACACTGATATTCTAAAAATGACAACTTAAATGAATCAAAGTAAAAAATCTGAAATGACCGGTATTGAATTTACAAGGCACATCTCATTGCTACGATGACAACAAGAGAATGAAAAGATGTTATTTTATCGGTATTTGTTTCTCTTTGTTTGCAAATTCAATTGGCAGCCAACATATGCTCACTGTTCTTTTAACGTGAAAAAATTATTAGAGGACTGGCTGTAATATTTGGCTTCAAATTTTTAGTGAGTTTGAACTGAAATATGGGGATAGGAATTTCATCCTTATTATAAAATCATTTGTATTTGCATGTGCAGTAACACCTAATTCTCCACTATAGTCAAACAGAGACAAATTTGACGGGCAACCTGGGTTCCCACGTAAGAGAATCTCGTATGCATGCAGTGCTTTAGGTGAAACGGTCGTCATAGCATAGCCTTTAAATTATTTCATTTCTCAATGATCAGTGAATTTGTTAATCAATGACTAAATTAGATTCACACTTGATTAATATGCCTACCCCGGATTTTTAGCAAACTAATTTCCAACCCCGTAAAAAGCAAAATAAAATATTACATATTGCTGCCTTTTTTATCCAAACACTATTTTATCCTTCTTTCCTCTATACTTTATGGTATATGATGAAAATGACGACAAGTTTATGTTATACATTTACTCATTTCAGGGATAATCACATATAATGGACTTGAGAGTTGCATTAGGAGCAACCAGTCTTATGAAAACGAAAGTGGAAGTGGGACAAGCCAAGGAGATGGATTTATGAGTGACTCAATGGACTACGATGATGACTTGAGCCGTTCATTAAGTAAAGATGCTTTTGGATCAGTTTCTTCTAAATATTTGAACACCAAAAGGAGTGATCAGAATTCAGATGATTGGGAGCTCTCAGAAAGCCCCAAACATTTCAACGTCAAATCAAAACCGTGTTATTCTCTTCAATTTTCGGACGTTGAGAACATGAAGGAAATATTTTCCAAGCTGTTATTAGGCGAAAATGTAACTGGAGGAAGAGATGGCCTCACTACTGCATTAGCACTATCCAATGGTATAACAAATCTTGCAGGTATACTATTCACTTTCTGCTCTATAATCCGTTCATTGTCAGGTTATTGAGTTTACTTGAAGTTCAATGCTTCGTAAATTGTAGCTTCTGTTTTTGGGGAACTGTGGAAATTGGAGCCACTGCCTGAAGAAAGCAAGAGCAGATGGCGGCGGGAAATGGACTGGTTTCTGTCTCCTACAAAGTACATGGTTGAGTTAGTTCCCACAAAGCAAAATGGTGCGAATGGCCGGACCTTGGAGGTATATTTTGTTTTTTTTGTAATAACAACGTTCTGTTTTTGAACAAAGAGTTGATGTTGATACTGAAGCAGATAATGACTCCAAAGGCTCGGGCAGACATCCATGTGAACCTTCCAGCTCTTCTGAAGTTGGATTCTTTGCTTCTTGTAGGTTATTCTTGTTTCCCTAAATCTCTCAACTGATGCGTTACTCTCATTCTATTTGTTTGATTTTGAATTGATTACAGGAGACACTTGATTCAATGGTGAAAACGGAGTTTTGGTACAGTGAAGTAGGGAGCCAAGCAGAAGGAAGGACTAAAACTGGGAAGCACAGCAATAGGTGGTGGCTTCCACTCCCACAAGTACCCAAAAACGGTCTTTCCGATTCTGAAAGAAAGAAATTTCTCAATCAAAGTAAGGTGGTCTACCAAGTCTTCAAAGCGGCCAAGTCGATCAACGAAAATGTTTTGCTAGAAATGCCTGTACCCACCATTGTCAGGGATGCACTACACAAAGTAAAGCATACTACTTTTTTCGTTATACAAAATTTCCTAGTAACTAACTACTAGAAGCTATTGGTTATCTCATAGTAATTAATAACTCTCCCCTATATTTACAGTCTGGGAAGGTGAATCTTGGCGAAGAACTCTACAAGGTGTTAGCTGAAGAATCGAAAACGGCCGAGGATATGCTGAAATCTCTCGATTTAAAATCGGAGCATAGTGCAGTTGATGTAATTAACAAGTTGGAAACTGCCATACTTGCATGGAAGGAGAAGATTGCCCAACAAACAAGCGGCAGAACACGATGGTCCTTTGTTAGGGACTCGATGTCCGAGTCGTTTTTAGACAGAGCAGAAGCCCTTGTACAGCAAATTAAGACCACATATTTGAACCTCCCACACACATTCATTGAGGCTACAAAAATCCAGTATGGCAAGGTGAGTTTGTTAATTAAGCATTTACTTATCAGCTCTAAGGGCATAAAAAGACTTCCTTTTTATTGATTAGGACGTTGGACATTCAATTTTAGAGGCGTACTCCAGGGTTATTGGAAACTTGGCTTTCAGTATATTGTGTAGGATGGGAGATATTTTTCAGGAAGATGCTTCAAGAAATCCGAGTTCTCCTCTGGCAAACTCTTGCTTCCCTGGAATTTTCATGTTCTCTACAAACCACCGTCTCCAGTTGATCAAATAACCAAGATTGAAGGGAATCACACCAAATGTCAATGTGAGACAACAAGTGTTGGCAGAGTTTTGGATGCAAATCTGCCACCCGTGGATTTGTACATTATTAATATTATTATATTTATAGTTGCCAGTATCAGAAAATTTAAGTACGCTTCTATCTATCTATCTATATATATATAGATAGATATATATATATGTATGTACATATATATGCATGTATGTACATATATATGTATGTATATACATATATGTATATATGTATACATACACACACACATATATATATAGATATATAGTGTAAAATTGTAAAATCAAAATATAAAAAAGTACAATGAATTTTTAAAAATATATTTTTGATAATAGTAAACCAAAACAAGATCAAAATCGACAATTATCCAAAAACTATATACATCTAAATATGTAAAGGTCAAGGCCATATTACGTCAAGAAGAAAATACTTTGTGTTATAACAATTCCAATGTGGAGGTTTCTCTGATTTAGGAGTCGGATACTAGTAATTAAACATTCCTTCTCCTGAGAATTTGATATGAACAATAGGCTGAATGAGGGTAAAATATTAGGTACTCAATCACACACCAAATAGGCAATTACAAAGAGTCAGAAAATATTTAAGTTATTCAAGAGGCCCCTATGGGATAACTATTAACGAGTGTTTGCATAGTTTTGAAGCAAATGGATTATATTAGCTGCCACCCATGGATTTGTTGTACTATATCATAACATAATTATATTTATTGTTGCCACTATCAGAAATTTATTTTATTGCCATTGATTGTCAGACTCACTTTCACGTAAAAATAAATGTACAATCCTACAGTATTCACTCCAGAATTCTTTTAACTGGCAAGAGAGGGTCCAAAGTTGCAGAAAGCACAGTTGACAGGCAGGCAAGCCTCCTGGGACATACATTTTTAAGAAAAATCTTATATATTCAGTGCTTGGACCACTACCACTTCTACCATTCTTCCACCTTAAAGAACAACCCGAGCTGGCATTGCTTTCTTATTTGTCAAAAGTCTTATATAACCAACATGTAGAGTTGTAGACTACTTACTTGTTAGCATACCAAACCAGCAGATACATCTCCTGCAGAAAGTAGATACTTCAACATTATTACCAACCAATTAACAGCATAGTCAAACAATTCGAACAGTCAAATTACGGCAAGTCAGCTTCATATATTACTTCAAAACCAGCTGAAATTGAAGATAACGCATAATATTCTCTCTTAACAATTTTCCACTTGTAACTCGTCTCTATCATCAGTAGGTATGTCTAAGATCATCATCTAAGCCTACATACACTCCATGTGAGGCCATGTTTGATAGAAATGCATCTCTTCAACTATACAACTTAAAGAGATGCCTTTCTATCAAACTTCAGATTACGTTTTATTTAATCTATTAATACTGCATGGCATCATTTCATAGTGCCACGAAAAGATATGTGATAAGCATTACATTAACACAATAGATCAAAAGTTTCATTATTCTCAAGCACCAATGAGAGGAATTCTTACCATGCATCATTTTTATGAAGTATTCCAACTCAGTGAAGCAAATCGCTCCTTGGAGTAGAGGAGTAGGCTGTTGATAGACAAAGAAGGCAAAATGGTGGTTGTCAGGATCATTCCTTGGCTTGGCCATCTCAACAACTCTCATATACCCTTCTCTATCATAGCATGATAGTACATTAACGCCAGCCATCGTCAATCCTTTGTCCCACCCAGAATTCAAAACCTGTGGAAGTCATGGATCCATTAAAAACCTAGTATTTATGACTTTTTTCACATTATTAAACACTGAGAAATTCCACCACTCTAAGTCATCCAACAAAACCATACAGCCTACATAATAAGAGACAGATTTATCACCTGCCAACTCAAGCCCTCAGGATCTGCTAGTGCTTCAACAACTTCATGACCTGAAACTTGCAACCCAGAGCACACAAATTTAATTGTGACGGAGTGTTTCTTTAACGCTTCAAAAACTGGAGAGTAGCCATTATAATTTGTGGGGTTATGGTATCCTGATGTTAGCTCTGCTGCATGGCTACTACTCCTATACCACCAATAAACTGCTGGAACCTGCATAGAATTACCTTTTCTTTCACCCAACAAACAAATATCAAACCCCTCACATTTAATTTGAAACTCAAACAGCAACTAAGACGTGCACAATTTATTGTCTAGTTAATTTGTAATTCAAAATGTGTACTGAAGGTTTGCTTTGATGCTGCTGCTTTCACACATTTGAACCCTCTAAATTGTGTCCATTTTTTAGAAAAAATTATATTTCATGATGGATTATTAACATATTTATAATTAAATATGGGATTCATAGAACTTTACAAATATATAATATAACAAACAACACAAAAAAGTATATGAGAAAGTAATAGCAGTGGTGCAATATTCAGATTCTAAGTCAGTTGCCATATAGACACTACACAAATTAAAGTTAGCACTATGACCATCAGGGTAGACAACTATAAGACATTACATCTGGACACCACTAAGAAAATGAAAAATACAGCATGTCATAGTTTAGCTCAACAAACTGAAAAAAAATTAACCGTACTACTAACTTACCTTTACAACTATCTTCATATCATCAAAAGCAAGACGTGCAAGAGATAAAACATTATCGGCATGTTCTACCAATGTCTGGGCATACCAGTTGAGAAAAAAGCGCCCATAGTAACTATCATAATCACCTCTTTCACAGAAGAACCCGGTTTCATGTGGCCTAGAATTGTAGTGACCAGCATTATCAGGCCCTCGAGCCCAAAATGAATGGCCACGCAATTTAGCAGCTTTTCGCAGGTTTTGTTGTAAATATTTGTCGTAGCACTGTACATAAGCAATCATTTTTAGTACAGGAAAAATGAAGAATATACTGAGAATGCTGTTATAAACAAAATGTAAAATATTATCCCATCAAAGAATTATTAGAACCAACAAATAAGACCACAAGCTAATTTTCCTACGAAAAAGTACCCAATTATTCGGTCAAGCCTTTTAGAACTCTATTTTGGTCAATATAAACCCCTATGGCATATGAATCAAAAAAACAAACTGCAGAGAGTTAATTGGACAATAATCATTAACATAATTAAAAATAGCACTATAATAAGCTCCTAGAAATCACATGCTTTCTATAAGTATGATATAGAGAAGATCCATTATATATCCCAAAAATGAAAAAGCATCCAAGTTTCTTGCAAGCTTCAGCTTTTCAATAATGTTTACAAGAAACAAGCATCCTTGTGAATAAAACATATGAAAGTAAAAATGAAAAATTCAAACCACAAAAAATATTTTATTTTCTAAATAAACCACAAAAAAATATTACATGTTATGAGAAAGCGATCTTAAAATAAATATTATTCTAATGTCAGGATTGTTATGATAAAGTAATCAGGCACATGTGAATAAAAACAACAGAAGTTACTTCCACACTTCCGCAATAATCGAAGAGAAGGTTTGGATCTATTACTATCAGCAACTATATATCAATAAAATCAAATACTGACACAGTTCAGACACCGAATCAGTTTCAACTTTCGAATACATTAGGATGTAGAACCTTTAAAATAGGGGAGCTACATTGCACACTTCCCATTCCGAAATATTATAGCTGCCTATGTTCAAAACTCGTAACAGTGTAGCAAAACAGATACGAAAGATATGCATGGTTCAACTTAAAGAGATACCTGAAACTCACCGATACCAGGATATCTCCATCCCGCCCTTTCAGGAAATGATGGATACTTAAGTTCTCCAGCTGCTCCAAGTCCAATTTCAACGGCAGAAATGATACCATCGGTAAACAAGTCATTAAATTCCATGCAAAAGCTTCTCATGAAGTCAAAGTATACCTGCATGTACTTTAGAACTATGATAAATATAAAATTAAAATGCAAAACAAAAACAGCACACCGGCACAGTCAACTAGGAATCATCGCATGGGGGCTAAAAAGATTAGAGGAGCAAAACTAGCATATGCTTCTTCTTTTGTTCTGTGTCACACGTACTAAAAGGTCCAAAACTAAAAAAAAAGAGTTTCACTAGGAATATCAGGAAAGACATATAAGCTCCCATCAGAGGTTCAACTCTTTCTTTTTGTGAAAACTTTAGGACATTTACCGAAGTGTGTATTTCATGCAATCAACTTCCTTTAGTGGAATCGGTCTCCTATATAGATCTCTATATGAGGATAGATTTTGCCACTGCGAAGTTAAACCAGTCATAATCATAAAGCAATAGCATGTGATATGTGATGCAGGAAAAAAGACAACTAAAATTTTTGAGACAACAGAGATACTGAGAGTTGAAATTACTGAAATATTGTAGGTGAACAAATCATAGATATTAGATACAATAGCTGGTTCTTTACAAATGTTTCCTACCTCAACACCAGTTCTCCCTTTTAGAACACGCTCTTTGTCAGTTCCCCATGATAGGCACTCAGTATTCCTCCTTCCTTCCCGATCAGTGAAGAAAATATCAGGGTTTTCTTTTCCAATCTCGAGAATCCAGTGAGGGAGGGAGATTAATGCTTCACCAGATTCACTTCCTCCACACTCGTGAAATGCCATTACTACCTTGAAAATTAAAGGTGCATTTAATGAGCCATTCTACATTAGTAATAAAGTGTTTCTCACATTGTAATAAAAGTATAAAACATAAGAGCTTTGTACAGATTATGTAAAGCTCCAACTCAGCTTCAAATATTTGTAAGGGGCACAAACCTTGGAAAATAGATAAGCAAAAGTACAGAAAGTTTCTTTCTCTAGATAATTATTTTCTTGGATAAGAAGGAAAGTCTTAAGACACTTCAATGCAAATAGGGACCATATCCGCTCAAGAACTTTGATGACTGAGATGAGCATTCGCGGTTAAGAAACTCAAAGACCCACATACCATATCGTCTGCAAGTACTGGAAAATTCGTGTGCATAATAAAAATAATTTGGGAAAACTTGACACTTTTCATCTTGGGAAATTTAATATATTTTGAAAAGATAATAAAGCATTACCTGCAGCTTCAACTTGAATTCCTGGATAATATTAAAGACTTCCCTGTAGCCAGACCATACATATTTCTGAGGGTTCCATGCTTCAACAATGCCCCACCAACACTCTACAGTGACCCCATCTATATCTAAAGACTTTATTTGGCTTAGCTCTTGTCGAAGTCCTTGTGGATCAACCAACTGGCAGAAATTGTTTACAAAACAAGTCTGCAATAATAGTTCCATGATTTTAGTAGTGGAAAAAACAGTGTTACAAATTACAAGTCAAAACCGGATTCAATTGAAAACGTGAGAGAAATAGGTGCAGAAATAATGACACAAAAGCAATGCACCGAGAAACAGAAAGCAAAAACTTACAGCAAGCATGACGTAAACAGGGACATAGGAAGATCCAGTGAAATTGCTCTCGTGCTCACCAGAACGGACATCCTGAATAAGCTGCATTAGCCAACAATTATATAAATTTAGTTTACAGCTAGAAGAGCATACCCACTTCAGAGTTTCTTTTTTTGTGTGTGCTATTATAAGGGATTAGCCCAACACTTATTTTACTAGCCAAGACTAAAAAAAATATTGTCCTTTTTTTATTCTGATTCCTTATTATCCCATACACTGGCCTGGTATCTTTTTAGTCTTGAAATTTTCTTTAATGCTAAACCACCAAGGGTATTTGGCATATAGGTTCAGAAAACCGTACCCTGAGTTTCAATTGCAAACTTGCAATCACTACACTTGAAAATAAGAAACAAAGAAAGATGAAATTTCTTTTAATTGACAGACTCCCCAAACCAGGGTATCTCGTAAAGCTTATTGGATGACAATGACATGAATAAAAAAGTAAACAGCTACCTGATCAGCATCCAAGCAATCAACTGAATTAATTGGACTAACATCAGCGAATTTCTCACTCCTGGAATCTCGCTCGGTCATCACCACAGAATCAAGAGACGCAGGTGACAAGCTGTCATCGATTCTTAGAATAGGTGGATGACATTCCAATGCAGCTGCGGCGTTCCCTGAACAGTTCTTCAAAGAAGAAGTCGAGACAGGACTTTCGACTGACCTCGCTACAAGTGATGCCTGATCCACTAAAATGCCACAACTATAAAGACACAATTGGCACAAGAAAAGAAAAATGAAAACAAAACAACACGAAGAAGCAAGAGGCGGTAACCATTTGAGAAGGAGTGGAGTGTCGATAAGTAGTTCCATCAGCCTCAACAGTCCAACCAGCCTCCCGAGCAAGAGCAGCAAGGACGTCGTTCATGTCGGCACGGGCAGGAAGGGTAAAATTACCATACTGCCGAAGTCCAGCAAGCATTCGACTGGTGATCGCTCGACGGTGGCGTTCACGGAGTTTAGTTCTCTCTTTCTCCTTCTCCCTCTCCCCTTTGCCCTTACCGGAGACATTGACGGCACTGATAGAGTCTGTAGAGGCGGCAGTGGCGGCGAAGCCACGGGGACGACGAGGCTGAGGGTGGAAAGTGGGACTGGATTGGACAGGATGGGGTTGAGGATGGGGATAAGAATCGGAAAGGTTAGTAGGATTAGGGGTTTGAGAATGGGGATTCAGAACATTTTGGTTGGAGTGAGTGGGAGTGGGATTGTTCATCTTCGCTTGCCCAACGCCCAATTGGGACTACACTTCCGCTACCACCATAACCATATACACCTTTTTCTTTTTTGGCGGTGCTGTTGGACGCTGCGCATTACTCCCCACTCCCCACACCCTCGAAAAGTAGAACCGCCATTCTCCTGGGAAATTATATCAGGTCCAAACCAAAGCACCGCATCTTGACACGTCCGCTATACTTGAATACACGTTTTTCACTTTCCTATTATTATTTTTACTTAAAATGAAATTATTGAATTCAATGATTTTTGAAAAATTTGGTTTTTGAAACACTCTTTCAAGGGTATCGAGTCCAGACATATTTAGCCTAAAAATATTTGGTCCGCGGCTTGATGTGAGTTTATGGGTCATTCCAAACTTCTGGTAATGAACAATTTGAAAAAATAAATTTAAAAACGATAATTTTTGTATGAACATATTAAATTATTGCTCGGAAACATAAATCCAAGCCCGATTTAAACTTATACTTTAGAATTTCGGGCTCGGTGCGGGCTTATAAGATCATCCCAAACCTACGAATATTTTTTAATTTTCACTATATTAATTGAAAAAATAACAAAATATACTTCGTAAAAAATGAAATATACATGTCATTTTTTTTCATCTAATTACATTATTTATTTAAAATCTTTAATGTTTGGTTTATGGTAGTTAAATATAAAACTTTAATATGATGATATTTGAAAATCTTAAATAGTTATTAAATATAACATATAACTATATATAAAATTATTATTCGTCGGGCCGGGATTGGATATTTACATCAATAACAAGCTCGGCTCATAAAAATTCGGGGTTTAGCATGTTCGGGTCGGGCTTAATGGTAATCTAAGTGTCCAAACCAACCCATGAGGGCGAGCTCATCAAACCCCAGCCCAAAAAACAAGTCTCTACTCCAGATACATTTATATAGCATAACTTATTGCAGTTTAATTTAAATTTAGTATGTAAATTTGAAACAATTAATATATATAATATATTAAATTATCATAAATAAAATTATATTTCATTGAGCAAGATCTGATTATTATAAAAAAAAGAGCACATAAAATTTTGAGCAGACTTGATCATGAGCCGGATATAATTGAAAACTAAGTATTCAAGTCTTGTTCGTGGGAATGGGCTCGGGTCTAGTTCGACCCGCAGTAGACCCAAACATATGTGCCAGAGCTTAAGGACTGGACGGTACTCTTGAAAATCTTGCCACTGGCACGAGCTTCCGAACGTCTGCCCATTGATTTGGGTATTCGTTTCGAATGCTTACTCGATAATTCGAAATAAACACGTATTTAGTTGATTATTTTAAATCAACTTACTGCAAAACCAATTCTTTTCGAATGCTCTGCCATTGATTTGGGTGTTCTTTATAGACTTTATGCATCAAATTGTCAAAATCAACTTACCGCAACATATTTCTTACCTTCATTCGTATCTTGGTGATTTGATTATTTTATTTAATCTAAAATTGATCAACAAAGTATTTCAGTTATTATTTGGTTCTATTTCTACTCGTAGTTTTATAGAATAAAAAAATTTGAGTTGCAGGTTAAATTACAAACAATAATTTTTGGTGATTAAATCCTTTTTAATCTAATAATGACTGTGATAGAGCTGGTAGGGAGGCAAGGATCCTGGATTCCATTCCATGTAAAGATTAATTGAGGCCTAGATTTGAATTTTTCTATTAATTTTTATCGGATATAATTATGAGATATTCGCTTAATTGTTATTATTGTTATTTCATATTGTTAATCATTTATCGTTCAAAGGTGTGAGCATTTAATTCCAACTGTTGTTTGATTTTGAATTTGTTTTTCGATGTCACCCTTTTCAAACATGATTCATCAATAAAAACCAGCAATCACTGCTTCAAATGTTATTTAATTTTACTTAGAAATAATTAAAATGAAAAAGTAACATTGAAAAAAAAAATCATCGATTTATATTACTTTTTTTCAACTCGATTGACCATAAATTCACGACAATAATAATAATAATAATTAAGCATCTTTTTTCTTTTAGTTATCGCGATATTCTTCATACATAACATGACAAAGCATTTCAATTAATACAGATAGAATATATTTATTTAGTCTTATTTATAATAAAAAAGCCCCTCGAAACAAATTTAAGATTATTGCACGATGAAGATTGAAGTATAAAGACATATATTGTCTTCTCATCAAACCCTGCAAGACAAAAAGTAATCATTGTTAGTTAAGAATGAAACTGTTTGAATTAAAAAAATTTCAATACGAATTTAACTGGAATGATCATGTTACTATTTAATGATATCCATTTAACACAAACGCTCATATGACAATTATCTAACCGTTTGAATCAATGATCAAAATTCTTAAATTTAATAGCTTAAAAGTTGTGAGAAATGAAGTTACGTGGAGCAATCTAAGTCGGGAGTAACATAAGGAATGGAAACACCAACTCCGCAGCCAGAAGTAAGGGAAGGAAAAAGAGAATAGTCAACTTGCGGGTAATTAGACATAGAACTTTTAAGACATTCGCAAATACTCCTTCGATCTGTCTGGTTATCATTATAATTTGCGAGAAATTTGACACTATTGCAACATTCGTTGGACGGGGTGTTTTGAGTTTTGGACAAGTAAGAAACACAAGAGGAAACTTGATCCAGTATTTCATTGCAGGGAGGCAAAGGATCAATTGCATTTGATCGTGCAATTAGCACAACCAATAGGGCAAATAGACCTCCAGTTAAAAGCTTCATTTTCATGTGATTTTTTTTTTCGATTTTTATGTATGATGGTGTAATAATTGGTCGAGTGATATATTTTGAGAAGAAATTATCCTTATATATAAACTGTGTTCAAGAGTTAAGTAACATGGGTGTTAAGTTCATGCATTGTGGCTTTTTGGTTTTCTTTATTCCCTGCCGTGTTCTTTGCTATCACAACCTTTTTTACTAACCTTTATTTTAGGACTTTGTAGGGAAAAGATTGTTTTTATAAATTTCTGGACATTCTTGCATTGTATATTTATTAATTAACATTATTATGTATTTTACTACAATTAGTTTATCAGTTAGAAATAACAATTGTTATTTTGTTTTATATTCTGATATTAAAACAGACATTTTTTTCTTATGAAAAATAAACATTTTTTTACCCACTCTCTAAATATATGAGACATTCACGTAAAAAAGTGTCACGTATGATAATATATAAGATAGTTATTATATATGTAACTGCATATATATTAACTTATAATCTCAGACAATCAATTTTGTGTATTCATACTAGTATTAGTAGTAAAAAATTGTTTGTCTGCACTCGTTTTGAGATCAATAAGTTCATTAAACATTATTTTATATCACAAATTTGGAATGTAGTTAGCTAATTTCAGATTTTTGTTTTGCAAGCTAACTTGATTGTTCATTGTCGTGTTAATAGTGGAAAAATAGGTTTTCCTGATTATGTTTGTGTTCAACTTACCACCGGAATATTAATTATGTTTAATGTTTTTGAAATAAAGTTCACATTAAGTGAATACATTGAAAGGTTGGAAAATGTTTTGGGTGATCAATTAATTAGATCATGTTTAGAGAGTTAAAGTAATTGAAAATGACCTCGATCCAACCAAAAAAAACCAGCGTGGTTTGCAAACAGACATTTAATTATGTGTACCACGTGAACGTTTGTCCTTTTATTAAAAATATACACTTGACCCTCCCAAGTCCTAAAAAATAAACACTTTTCATCTCTCATTTACCGCGAATTAACTACTATTTGTATTATCATCTAACTTTATTAAATAAATTTCGATTTCCAGCAAGCATCTAATAATTCATGATATGTACCATCTTTCTCAAGCTATAGTTTTGTGGTTTTTAATAAATCTTCAAAACAAGATTTTTGTATTTATTTTTTTGTATCAAATTGCAATTTGAAATGTTTGTTACCATTGTTTTAACTTTTATCACCAAATGAAAGGGATATCAACATCCAACATCAATCCCCAGAGCTGTCGATAACAAATTTAACAAATGGACTTATAACCGCTATATTATTTTATTTCTAAAATTAATAATCAATTTAATATTACATAGACCTTAAATTACAAATAGAATTGTAAATAAACAGAACTACTCGTGAACGGTTTGATGTTCGATTCGGCTAAAGCTCGACTCATTAATAAAAGAAATGAACACTCAATTATAGTTTGGATCATTCATCTCATCAAATAAAAAGAGAATGGCTTACTATATAAGCCTTACAACCAAACGGAAACAAAAAAAATAAGCAACTAAACACCTAAAAAACAAGAACCATTAATTAAATTAAAAAAGGCTGCAACAGATTCTATCAACTCCTAAAAATCAGTTTGATTTATTCATTTCAAACGGTCATATACCCAACATAATTCCTCCTCTTAAACTGATACGCTAACAGCATCAGTTTAACTTTCAATCCTTCGAACTCCAAGCAAATTCCTGAGATTCACAAACTGATCCAGCTTGATAGGCCTATGAAGTCTGCAATTTGATAATTTGTTCCAACAAAAACCAGCTTAATTACTTCTTCATTACACAAGTTTTGAAAGTAATGAAATCTGACATCGATGTGTTTTATCCTCCGATGCATGACTGGATTCTTAGATAACTTTATCGCCAAGCTGTTGTCACACATGATGTCGATGCATTCACCACTTACAGCTCCTAACTCCTGCAACATTCCTTTTAGCCAAACACAGTGACACGCAGAGCAAGTCGCTGCAACATATTCAGCTTCGGTTGAGGATAGAGTGATAATGCCTTGCTTTCATGAACTCCAGCAAACCGCAGTCCCATTCAGCAAGAAAACATATCTAGAGGTGCTCTTCCTGTCATCTACATCTCGACCATAGTCACCATCCGTGTATCCTAACAAATTCATTTTTGTCGATCTCTCATAGAACACTCCAAAGTCCTATATTCCTTTTATGTATCTCAGTACTCTTTTAGTAATAAACATATGTTCTTCCTAAGGATCGGACATGAAGCGTGAAATTAAACACACTACAAACATCAAATCATGCCTTGTTACCGTAAGATACATTAGGCAGCCAACAAGTTGCTTGTAGAGTGTTGCATCAGCTCTTTTATTCCCCTCCTTAGAAACAATAGTTCCTGGAACTATTGGATTTTTAACAGAGTTACAACTCCCCATCTTAAAACGCTCCAACACCTCCTTTGCATACTTCTTTTGACATATGTGGATCCCAAATTCACTTTGATGAACTTCCACTCTAAGGAAACACTTCATTTTTCCCATGTCCAGTCATTTCGAATTCCTTCTGCATTGAGGACTTGAATCCTGTGCATATTATCCCATTACTTCCAGTAAAAATCAAGTCATCGACATAGAGACTTATCACCAATAAATTGTTTTCTGTTTGCTTTAAGAACAGTGTATGATCATAGTTACTTTTCTTGAACCCTTCCTTCTTAAAGTAACTCTCAATTCTGCTGAACCATGCTCTTGGTGCCTGTTTTAAGCCTTAGATGGCCTTTTTTTAAACTATACACCTTGTCTTCCTCCCTTGCTTTAAGATACCCTTCAAGCTGATCGATATAGACTTCCTCATTCAATTCACCATATAGAAAAGCACTTTTGACGTCGAGTTGATAAACACACCAACCACGCTGAGCAGCTACTGCAAGAATACTCCTAATTGTATCCCATCTAGCCACTGGTGCGAAGACCTCTGTATAATCCACCCATGCTGTTTGAGAATAGCCTTTCACCACCAAACGTGCTTTGCATTTTTCGACATTTCCTTATGCATTCAGCTTTGTTTTGTATATCCACTTGACACCGATTATCTTTGCTCCTATTGGCAATTTTGTAAGCTCCCAAGTGTTATTTCTTTCAATGGATTGAATCTCCAACTTCATTGTTTCATTCCACTTTTCTTCTTTTACCGCTTCAGAGAAGTGTATCGGATCATCATTGGATAAAACAAAATTTACCCAATCATCGTCTTCTTCCTCTCCACTTACAAAATCTTGCATCCATCTAGGTGGCTTTCTTGCTCTTTTTTATTGTTCCCCATGTTCACGTGCAGGAATTTCTATTATAGTGATCTCTTCTATTTCTTCTCCAGATGTGGCCTCGTTAGTCACCCTTGCTTCTTCTCTCAGAATATTTATTGTTTCAGAATTTTCAGGTCTTTCTCCCTCATTTTCATCCTCAGTTTCTTCTTGTTCTAAAACTCCATCATCATCACCATCCCATGTGAATATGTTCTGCTCTGGTGTGCTCAATTTCCAATCCCACTGTGCTTATTCTTCGAAAATAACATCTCTGCTTATTCTGATTTTCTTCGTAATTGGATTATACAGCCAATAAGCCTTAGATTTGTCACTAACTCCAAGCAAAATACATCTATGACTTCGATCATCAAGCTTGATTCTCTTTTGTATCGGAATATGAACATGAGCGATTGAACCAAAAACTCTAAAATAGTCAACCTTTAGTTTGATTCCTGTCCATCTCTCTTCAGGCACCTTGTCTTTTATTGCTTTTGTAAGACTTCGATTCAAAACATAAGCTGTCCATCTAGCTGCATCTGGCCATAGAAATCTCAGCATTTCTTTCTCGGAAAGCAAACAACGCACCATGTTCATGATAGTTCGGTTTCTCCTCTTTGCTACTCCATTTTGTTGAGGAGTATACGATGCCGTCAATTGTCGTTTAATGCCATGCTCTCTGCAGAACTTGTTGAATTTATCTGAGGTGAATTCGCCTCCTCTGTCTATCCTCAAACCCCGAATGACAGTCTTAGCTTCCTTTTCAGCAGAATTTTTAAACTCTTTGAAAACCTCAAGCGTTTCTGCTTTCTCTGCGAGGAAGTAAATCCATGTTTTTCGGAAAAATCATTGACAAGTACGAACAGACACCTTTTTCCACTGTGAGACGCTAGGGTGATTGGACCACATAGATCCGCATGAATTAATTCCAGCTTCTCTGTTGCTCTCCACTTGCTTTTCTTTGGGAATTTTTCTCGTTGTTGCTTTCCCACATTGCATATTGTGCACACCTTAACCTCCTCCTCCAAGCTAGGTAACCCTTTCACCATTCCTTTCTTTGCCATGATCTGGATGAACTTATTTTTCAAATGTCCAAACCTTCTATGCCAAAGAGATCCCACATCTTCTTCTTCCACCTTGAGACAGTTCTTAGATGTTGGTCTCCTTTTAGCGTAAACTAGAAACATTCGATTCATCGTCATTTGAGTCTCCATGATCAGCCCTCTCTTGAAATGATGTATCTTGCACACATTATCCTTGATCATAATGGTCAGATTCTTCTCTTGAAGTTGTCCAATGCTCAGCAAGTTGTTGGTCAAATTCGGAAAATAATAAACATCAGTCAATACTTGTACTATGCCCTCCACTTCAAATCTGACTTTTCCTTTTCCTTGAACCACCATCTTTGAGTTGTTTCCCAATCGAACAGAATGCTTGAAGCCTTCATCTAGATCAACAAACTAAGATTTGTCCCCCGTCATATGGTTTGAGCATCCGGAATCCAAGAACCATATTCCTCTTTCTTCAGTATTGCTCACATCGATATGCGCCATTAGTAATAATTATTCTTCTTTGTCAAACTCAACATAGTTGGCTCTGTTTTCATCACTAGTGCACTCGAACTGATAGTGACCCTGTTTTCCACATAGAAAACACTTTAAAAAGGATCTGCCTCTGCCTTGTCCTCTGTAGTTGCTTCTTCCTCGTCCTCTGTAATTTCCTCTTCCTCTTAGAGTGTTCCTTGGCTCATTTTCAACTTGCAGAACCTGCTCTTCACTCCTTCTCTCAACCACCTTGCTCTCATGTATCTATAGTGATGCCTGCAACTCATCAACAGTAAGGTTATCAATATCCTTTGATTCTTCGATGGAGCAAACCACAAAGTTGAAGTTTTCTGTGAGACTTCTTAAAATCTTTTCAACAATGTTGACATCGTCTAATTCTTCTCCACAATTTCTCATGTCGTTGACTATCTCCATGACTCTTGAAAAATATCCTGCTATTCCTTCTCCAACCCTCATCTCCAAGGTTTTAAAAGTTTTCCTTAACCTTTTTAATTGTGCCCGTTTCACTCTAGCACTTCCTTGTTGCTTAATTTTCATGGACTCCCATATTTGTTTGGCTATCTCCTTCTTGGTGATAGTTTTCAACATGGTTTTGTCAATTGATTGAAACAGGTAGTTTTTGGTTTTGAGATCCTTGAGAACAACTTCATAAAGCGCCTTTTTCTGTGTCGGATTAGGTGATTCGATTTTTCTCAAATCGTCAAATCCTGGTTCAATGATGTTCCAGTACTTCTTGGATCGAAGAAGGTTCTCCATGAGCAAACTCCAATGGTCGTAATGTCCATCAAACTTTGGTACGATAGGTGAGGTGAAACTTGCATTATCTGCCATTTTCAGTGTGAATTTTTCCTCTCAAACAACCTCGCTCTTGATACCAGATAAAAGAAATGAACACTCAATTATAATCTGGATCATTCATCTCATCAAATAAAAAGAGAATGGCTTATTATATAAGCTTTACAACCAAATGGAAACCAAAAAATAAGCAACTAATCACCTAAGAAACAGGAACCATTAATTAAATTAAAAAATGTTGCAACAGACTCTATCAACTCCTAAAAATCAGTTTGACTTATTCATTCAAACGGTCATATACCCACTAATTAATAAACGAACTTGATCGTGAACATAAATATAGATTCGATTTAATAAAGAATAGTGCTTCAACAATTGGGTACTCGGTTTGTAAGCTTGTGAATAGACCTGGGCATGGGCCGGGCAGGGCCGGGTTCGGGCTGGGCCTTATCGGGCCTAGCTAAATAATGAATAGCCCAAGCCCGGCCCAAACCCATGAAAAAATACATCGGGTTCGGGTCGGGCCGGGCCTTTAATAATATAATCAAAACCAAGCCCGGCCCGCGGGCCTAACTATTAATTGTTTCAACTAAAAAAAAATTAAAATTTATTACTAAAAAATAATTGTGAAAAAATAATTCCAAATATATTTGTAATATAAGTCATAAAATTGAGTTTAAATGTTAAACTTTAGTAAAAAATATGAAAATTTTCAACCATATAATTTTTTTTACTTTAAATGTATATAATAAATATATATATTTAACATAATAATTATTATTTCGGGCCGGACGGGCCGGGCTTGGGTTTTATTATTAAAACCAAGCCCGGCATATATTTTACTCGGGCCACTTCGGGTTCGGGCCGGGTCGGGCCTAATCACCAATCACCTTATCCAAGCCCATCCCATGAAGAGCGGGCATGGACGGGTTCCGCGGGTCAACGGGCTCGTGCCCAGGTCTACTTGTGAACATGTCAAAAAATAAAAATATTATATTTATTGCATAAGTTATAAGTAAATCATGAAAAATTATACATTATTATATTTGTAACGTCAAATTACGTATTTTTAAGAAATTAAATAAATTTTAACTTAGCTAGAGCTTGTCAAAAATTTAATTAACAGGTCCGTTTAAAGCTCGATCAAACATAGCTCGGCTAAGCTTCATTAAAGCTTTGCTCAAGTTTGACTCGAGCTCCGCTCAGGCTCGGATTGGTCAAGCTCAAGTTCGGCTCAGACTCGGTTTGATCATAACTCGAACTCGGTTCGATTTTATTAAAAATTTAGTGAACAGAGATTGAACAATCAGTATTCGAACTCGACTCGTTTACAGCCCTAACTACAAATCATGGCATATGTTTAAAAAAAGAACATATTGTTGGATAAATCACACAATGGTGTGGATCTTGTTTCTGATCTGGATTAGTGGATTAAAATTGATTTATTATGATCTTGATCCTTCATTTTCAAACCCAACGGATATAGGTTAAAACTTGAATAAAAAAATGGAGCTAAAATTAAATTTCATTCCAAAAGTTAAAAATTTTATTATTAACCTTGTTATAATAAAATTATCATTATTTCATATAATCAGCATAGCGATAAGCATAAATAATCCATCTTAACTTCATTATTAATTATTGGTTAATTGATCAAAACTCTCATCATTTTGCTGTGGCATCGACCGTCTATTGGCAAACCATCTCTAAATGTTAAATCTATGGGAGGGAAAAAAATTGAATGAAGGACTAATAGTATCATTAATTGAATACATTAAAATTCTGAAAGGAAATACAATCAGTGAAATACTACTTAAATATTGAGATGGGCAGTAAAACTGAGAAAAAAGCTTTATCGGTTTGATTGAAAACGATTCTATTCTTTTCTTCTTTAGCTTTTGCCCACCACCTTCCTCCCAAAAGGAATGCTGCGACCCCACACGTTTTAATTCTTAACAAAACGACAACACCGTCTCACAATACACCAATCTTCCCGATAATTGAATACAAAATTCAGCGGTCTAAATTCAGCTCCTACAAATGAGATATTTTTTAAAACTTTTAGGATTCTATTTGAATGTAATGAATTATTTCGATAAAATTTTACAATTATATTGATTTAATGTAAATTTATTTATCTAATTATAAATAATTTTTTAAAAATGAGACATTTTTATTTATTTAATTGATTATAAATTTTGAACTAACAATTTCATACTTTTTAAATTTTTCAAGAGATGATGATCATTAAATTAAATCACAATGATTAATTATAAATTTAAATGATTTTTTTAACGCATATTTTATGTCGTGCCTATATCTAAACATTAATGAATGACCAATGGTCCAATACAACATACTACACCTTGTTTTCTTATCTTCTCAACGGAAAAAGGCTCATTGTATCAATTAGGTCAATTATGCTTCTAATTAAAAATGGATATACGCTCTTGTACAATAATGAATAGTTGTTTGAACTGTAACATGTGAACAGTTTGATACGCAAACTTACAAATACGCAAAACTTAACGTATTAAAAATCAAGAACAATTTCAAGAATTCATAGAAACAATGAAAAACTTCATAAAAAAAGTATGTGTTCAAGGCATTAACCATATTTATTGCATTGATTTCTAGATTAACTAACTAGATCTCTTTTTTTCTATTAAAATTTCGGGTTATACAATCACGTATTATACTCGCTCATATTGCTTGTTTAAAAAATACGGTATTCAAATAAATGTTGAAAGACTTGAATACTTCATTAACATATACCAGGAAATTAATTTTCGTACACTCTGCAAAAAGTAGTTCTTTAATCTGTAGATAAGATTTCATGTGATATCATGTTCACTTTCATCCTGTATAATTATTTTCTTAAATGATTATATCTATGGTCAATACTCAATATTGAAGGCATGTCGTCCTGTACTCTTGTTATATAAATGGTTTCATGCAAAGTTAACATAATCAACAAATTTAGTAATTCAATCCATAAATACGAAAGGGAATTGGATATATAATAGTCTCTCGTGTAAAAATAAATAAGAGTGTCAAATCTATTTTGTGTTAATGTAATGATGGATTAAATTTTTTAAAAAACTTTTGAAAATATAAATGAAGAGAACTAATTTAAATATGAACTTGCAACTATGTAAATAACAAGTACAAGAGAACATCAATCCAAAATAAAATAAAAAAAACAAAGAGATAGTGTTGACAGACAAGAGGGGAGCGTAGAAGAAAGTAGTAGGAAGGCTGGATAAGGCAGCCGCCTGTCCTAAACCCATTTGCTCCTTCATTGCCTTTACTATATATATTCCTTCCTTTTCTTTCATTTCTCCTTGCATTCTTCTTTCTCTCCGGTCTCATATTCCCAACTCTATTGCATTTTGCTTATTTCTTCTTTTTAATTCATAGCAGAAAACAAAAAATGGAAGGTTCAAGATTAAGCAAATGGTGTTTGAGTGTTGTGGTTTGTATGGTGATAGTAGCCACTACTACACAAGCTGGGAACATCCCCATTACTATTGTTCAGACTGCAAAAGCTAGAGGAGCTGGTTTGTATTTAACTCACTACTAATCATCCTCAACCATTTTCATTTCTGTTTTTATGTATATAAATTTTGAGATTTCTCTTGTTGATTTATGTATGCAGTTTGTTTAGATGGAAGCCCCCCGGCTTACCACTTTGAAAAGGGTTCTGGTACTGGAATTAATAACTGGCTAGTTCACATGGAGGTCTGTTTTTTTCATATTTGTTGCTTATATGTTGATTTCATTTTCTGGTAATTAAACGATAAGTGTAATAGGGAGGAGGATGGTGTAATGATGTTGAGAGCTGTATGGAAAGAAAAAACACATACAAAGGTTCATCTTTGAAAATGGACAAGACCATGGGATTCTCTGGCATTCTTGGCAGCAAACAAGCTGCTAATCCCGGTACTCTTAATTTTATTTTCTAATCAATTAGATCCATTTATTTCAAGTTTAGATCCGCTTACAGTTAATTGAATTGAATAAAAATGCAGACTTCTACAACTGGAATAGAATCAAGATTAAGTACTGTGATGGCTCGTCCTTTACTGGTGATGTTGAAGCGGTTAATCCTGTAAGCTTCACATTAATCCTTAGTTTGATCTATTTCATTTTTTTATCAATCCAATTAAATTATTTAATCAATGATGGATTTTTCTGTAATAGAAAACGAATCTTCACTTCAGAGGAGAAAGGGTCTGGCGTGCTGTTATTGATGATCTATTGGCCAAAGGCATGAGATCTGCCCAAAATGTACGCTTTCTTATATTAATCTAAATAAAAAAATTAAATTTCTTATATTGGGTTTGTGGATTAATCATTAATGATATTGTTTTTTGGATGAATTATTGGCATTGTAGGCAATTCTTTCAGGGTGTTCAGCAGGTGGATTAGCAGCAATATTACATTGTGATAAATTCAGAGCACTCCTACCTCCATCTGCTAGAGTCAAATGTGTTTCTGATGCTGGTTATTTCATTCACGGGTACGTAATTAACTAACACTAATCCCAATTAACAACAAATTAGCCTGTTTTTTTTTATCTAAATTAATAAAACCAATATGCTCTTTCTCAGAATGGATGTAGCCAAAGGATTTGAGATCGGTAACTTTTTCGGCCGAGTCGTCGCATTACATGTAACTTCACTGTCTAGTTTCCTTCGTTAATAAGCCAGTTCGTAGTATTTGGATTCTTATTTATTGATTAAACAAATGAATGATATTTTTTGCAGGGATCAGCAAAGACTCTGCCTGCATCTTGCACTTCTAGAAACAAGCCAGAATTGGTAACTACATTTCAGTGTTTCTGATTCTGATATGTAAATTCAGATGTTCATTTACTTGTTGGTAATCTTGATTTTCAGTGTTTCTTCCCACAATATGTGGCTCAAACAATGCAAACACCGCTCTTCGTCCTGAATTCAGCCTATGATTCCTGGCAGGTTTGAATTGAACAACCAAATTAAAATATTTTTTGTTTTCAAACTGAAGAATCATTAGGATCAAATTTGTATGTTCAGATTAAGAACGCATTGGCACCAAGTGCTGTGGATAAAAAAGGATACTGGAAAGCCTGCAAACTTGATCTGAAGAAATGCTCACCTAATCAACTCCAATATGTTCAAGGTGACTTTCATAATCTCAATCCACCCCCTTTGGGTAAAGTTATGTTATGGTTTTAAGAACATGGGTATTGACAAAATGTGGATTAAAACGACAGCGTACAGGGCACAGTTCTTGAGTGCACTAAACAGAGGAGCGGGAAGCAAACCAGGAAATGGATACTTCATAACCTCATGCTATGCACATTGCCAATCTGGATCTGCTGCTGTTTGGTTCGCTGATAAATCTCCTGTTGTTAGCAATACGGTAAATTTACAAAAAAAAATATTCCATTCTATTTTACGGGGGGGGGGAATTGAAATAATTGTTTTTGGTTTGGATTTGCAGAAAATCGGCAAGGCAATTGGAGATTGGTTTTATGACAGAGTTGTTTCCAGGAAGATCGATTGTCCATACCCTTGCAACCCAACTTGTGCCAAAATTGATTCTGATTCTTGAAATGATTAATTGTATTTAATTTCATTTCAAACACTATGTTATAATTACTAATTAGTGAGGCAAATCTTATAATAAAAGAGAGGACAACACGACAATATTCGATTTCTAGGGTTCTCTGACTAGATATTGTTATGTTGTTTAGTTAATTGTAACCAAATCTCATTGGTCATTGTGCTTTGATTGTATTTAATTGAATTTTAATAATCTGTCCTTGTTCATCTAAAAATTACGTCAACATCGCACTAAGGTGCAGAATATTGTGACTTGACATGATGAAATATTTTTAATATATGTACATGAGTTTTCATTGAAATTCTACATATGGAAAGAGTTTCAAACGGAATTATCCAAATTTAATTTACTGGTTATATGAGTGGACCAAATTTAAAAGCATACGATTGTTTTAGTATATGTTTATTTTGTATTATAAAGTTACAGAAGCATACGATTGTTATTGTATATAAATAATCTATATTATAAAGTTTAGTATTATTTTACCATGGTGATTCAAATACTGAACATATAATTTTTAAATCTTATGTTGGACTCGCATACGAATGAAGTTAAAACTTTCTTTTTATGTTAATGCAAATGAAAAAAGAATCACCTAGATCAAAAGAATATTGGAGGAAATGCGGACATGTTGAACCATTTCTTTTGTAATGGATAACAGCTAGCAAATGGTGGAACCCATTTTATCAAAATTGAAATTTAATCAAAAGAAAACGACTTGCCATCCTATTTACAAATTTATGATCTTTTTATACTTGCATGGAGAATTATTAATGCCTTAATTGGACTTAATGAACAAATCTTTGTCAATTATATAAAATAAATGCAAACATCAACCTCACCTCATAATTTGAATCTGCCTTTATCAGTTTCTCTCTTTTTTTTCTCTTGGATATAATTATTAGTATTAATTATTACACAACATGGATTACATCATTTCTTTTCTTACTTTTCTCTAACGATCCATAATATTAATGTTGGATTCAGTTCAAATCATAATCAATTTTTATATCAATTTAATCATAATCAATTTTTTTATATCAAACTATAGTTTAGAAAGATAATTGATGTTTCAATGTTTAAGTAAAACAATATTTAAAATTAGACATGTTTATGAACGGAGTTGTAAATTATTCGAGATAGAAGAAAATACGATACTATTTCTTGAAAATGACAATAGCAATTATGATAGAAAAATTAAGGAGCAGGTGTTTAGTCATTCAAAGAGAAAATTATTCTGGTTTTTTTTTTTTTTTTGGTCATGTTAAGAAGTAAATCGATTGACTGATCAAAATTTAGGGCAACTGATTAGGTTTCAAAGTAAAGTTTCTCTAAATAAATCAACGACCGCATTTTTAACACAAGATCAAATATGAATTGATAGAAAAACACGACAACAACTGTATATTTTATGTACAAATGATTTGGAAAGTTTAAATACGTATATCTACAATGGTATAGCAAGGATGCCAGATAAATGTTAAATGCTCAACGTATCCTTTGATTTTTCTAGAAGATAAAATCTTACTTACCTGAATTTTCAAGTCTACGATTGAAGATTATCCTTTATATGTATTTCATTATCGTATTCAGAATTTGATTCATGATCACCAATCCCAGTTGAACTACCAATAACCAACACCATAAAATCCTCTTCAAAACCATACTTTCTGTTGCTACATTCCGGTTATGCGATCCGTTCTGTTAGATAAACATATCAAAATCTTAATTTCATTTTATACACCAACATTAGACTTTTTTTAATCATGCACAACTCAGAGAAATATAGAAAGATGCTTTTCTTACGGTCTTGTTGTGTAATTCTCTCTTTCCAAGTAGAGTACTTTAATGATTATGCATAATACAACACACTTTACAAATGATTAAGAACATTAAGACCAATTTGTTTTTACAAACACAGCTTCTCAAGACATTTTTGGAACTGCGGTGCCGAATTGGTCCTTGATCGATAATCTAGTAGCTTTGTGCCTTTGTACAGTTGCAAAATCTTAAATTCCATAAAAAAAACACCTAAATTTTTATTTAAAATCACTTGATGTCCACTTAGTACAAATTTTAACTCTTTTAACCTTCTCATATGCAACGGAGTAAACACAGAATATAAACCATGCTCCAGAGGGTAACAAGAATTGTTTTTATTTACTGATAATAAATAATTGGATACATAAACATAAAGAACATATGAACGACGAAAGAACACGCCCACCCAGCAGTGCACACAAGTTTGGTGCAACTGTGGGATTTGCTTATTTTGAAGCCTTAATCAATTGAAATTTTCTAATTTCTTTTTTTTTTCTGCTCAACTTAAAACAATGCTATGAATTATGAATAATAAAAATGAATTGAATTTGGAGGTAGTAAATCTATACTTCTGGATTACGCGGACTTAATGCACGTATAGGGCAAGTCGGGTTGCAAGGGTATGGGCAATCAATCTTTTTGCATGGAATTCTATCACAAAACCAATCTCCAACAGCTTTGGCAATTTTCTGCAAAAAATTTTTTTGAACATAAGTTACCTTTACCAAGATTAGCAACCTTAATGTAGATAGAAAATACTATGAAAGATAATTTCTTACAGTTCTGCCGAGTTCTGGAGATTGAGGCATGAGCCACAGTTCTAGCAATTCTGTTTGGCAGTGAGCATAGCAAGAATCTATAAACAATCCGCTCGAAGAAGAGTTGGCTGATATTGACAATGCATTCAGAAACTGCTTCCTAAATTCTGAATGAAAAGTTTGATAAATGTCAAAATCAAAGTCTATCTGCAAAATGGCTAAAATTTAAATTTTAACTTCAGCAAATGAGTTGGGTACCTTGCATCATTTCGATCTGGATAATGGAGCAGCTGCTATAATCAAATTTGCAGCTCTTCCAGGCTCCATGAGGATCAACTACACCAGGTGCCAAAATATTATTTATCTGACAAAATACAAAAATTAAAATTGACTTAGTTTTGGGGGAAATTAGCACTACGATTGACAAATCCTCGTTCGAATGAGATGAAACACAAAACTAAAATCTAAATAAGAAAATTATGTTTGAACCTCTGACCTGCCATGAATCATAGGCTGAATTTAGAATGAAAAGGGGCGTTTGAATCTGCTGCACCACATATTGTGGGAAGAAACACTGTAAATTGTTGACAAGTACCGGTAAGAACCTAGGCAATGGTAAAGATGACATCAACACAACAAATGATTCACATACCAAATCAGGAGGTTTCAACTTTGAAGTACAGGACAAAGGAAGATTCTTTGTTGCTCCCTACAAAAAAAATTTAGAAATTCTGAATATTTTGTTTTTTATGAAACAAATTGCTAAGGGAGCCCGCTGCAGAGCTATAAAAAATGGTTTATATAGAAGTCAAGTAAAGAGAGGGAGAGAGAGGATTACATGCAATGAAACAATTTGGCTGAAAAAATTCTGTATATATGATCCTCTTGAAATATCCTTCCTGTTGTAAATTGACTAACTGATTAGATGGCAAGATATGCAAACATTACAAGCATGATTAAATTATTCTTAGACCAGTTTGAGTTTTGTTATTTTCAAATGTACGAACCCATTGTTTTCATAATTCAAACCTCGTACTGTAATACTTAGAAAAACTACATAGTCTTGGTGAGCTTACACGTTGACAAAATAACCACCATCTGAAAGGCATTTGACTTTAGCACCTGTAGGAAGTATAGCTTTGAAGCTATCACAATGTAAAATGGAAGCCAATCCTCCAGCTGAACAACCAGAAAGAAGAGCCTGCAACGGAAAACAAATAATAAAGCAACACATATTTTAGTGACAATGATCAAACAATGAGAATATGGACAAATATCCCAATTTTTGAATTATACATTTTCAGCATTTCTCATTCCTAGGGACAATAGCTCCTCAATAACAGCTAGCCAAATCCTTGCTCCTCTGAAGTGAAGATTAGTAGCCTGATCAAATTTCTATTTAATTAAAGGAAAACAAAATTCTCAAAGTTGGTTTCCTGTTAAAATTCAAGTATCTTACAGGATCAACTTTTGGTACATCACCGGTAAATGACGAGCCATCACAATATCTGATCTTAACTCTGTTCCAATTGTAAAAATCTGCAACATTCATATATATATAAGCAGTCGAAACTCAAAAGGGAAAGTGGGTTGCAGTTAAAATTCAATGCACAAGTTTTAAGGTTAAGATCTTTAATGGTACCTGGATTGTATTGTCTTTGGTTGCTTAAAATCCCAGAAAAAGGAAGCGTATTTCCCATGTATTTAGAAGAACCAAGACGTGTATTCATACGAAATTGACAGTTTGTAATGTTGTTGCACCATCCTCCTCCCTAAAACCCATGATAGAACAAACGTTAGTAGTTGACAAGTGTAAAAAAAACACCAACTACAGTTATAATGACTTATATGACTTCTATACTAATATTAACATAATACTAATTGCAAATTAAACTGCTACAAGTACAAGTATGAAGGAGAAGTCATATCGGAATCCAAGAAATTCGATAGAAGAATTATCTAGAATGGTACACCAACATTGTGTTTATTCATTAAATATATTGACTTTTCTATTTTTTAAAGGAAAATATTAAATATATGAACCAACCTCCAAGTGAACCAACCAGCTATTATTGCCCGTACCAAACCCCTTATCTAAATGATATGCTGGGGGGCTTCCATCCAGACAAACTACAGCACAATTATAATTACAATTACTAAAAAATCAACAAAAACTTTAAAATTTAAATAAATTGTTAATTATACAATTACCAGCTCCTTTTGCCACTGCATTCTTCAGAAGAGTAATTCCTACAAAAAGGGCTTCTGCTTTTGCCACTATCAACCCACAAACTAGAATATTTAATACTGGTCCTATTCTGGTATATTCTACCATCCTGTACCAGAGTAAATAAGACTGAGGAAACACATAACTGCATTAAAGAAAGAAAAAACCCAAAATCATTGCATAACAATGCATGTTTAAAAAAATGCAGATCTGCATCACACCATTTATTTGTTGAGTAGATAAACACAAATATAGCAAGGTGAAGTTAAAAAAAAGTGCCAGCAAAAGTTGAACCACAAAGGGAAAAACAAAAGACTTAACAAATTTAGAACCAAAAAACATGTCAACCCATGTTCTCATGTATTCATTCATAAGCTGCAATATAGAATGTGCATCCTTCTTCCTGAAGGGAAAGAGAGAAAGCATCATAATTCTATAAGCATTATATTATTTCAAATAAATTCTATTAAAAGAAAATTCCAGAAATACAATGTTGGATTACCAATAAGAATAGTAATAAATAGTTACAAATAGGAAGAATGTATAGTGCTCATTATAAAAACCTCGAGAAAATCTGAAGAAAAAAACGAAAATATACACAATTCAATACATTGAGCTTTAAGAATGAAGGATCAATCTTTAATCGAATGCAAAAGACCCGTAGATGTGAGATTGGAGTCTTTGTTTTTGGAATATTTTTCCAGGTTTCAGAGAACCCAAGAACCGACACTAATTGGGGAGGGTGACAATTCTATGTTTGTTTTTGCCTTTATAGTGGGCTTTCATATCGGGCCATGGCTCAATAACCGGAACTGCTTACAGCAAATCTCATCGACTTACGCGCTGTCCAATGAAAATGCAATGAGGCATGGCATTATTTTTGAGTGGCCTCTGTTTTATTTAAATATTACATTTAAGAGTAAAAGAGCACCAAAGTGGACACATGTTTAAATTTT